>CM040629.1:1981075-2043602 GCA_022817965.1 Solanum lycopersicoides
AGTTATTTTTGCTTTAATATCGTATAATATTGATTTAAGATGAGGTTAAGTAGAGAAATATGATAAACTATCAATTTATATAATCGATTCCAAATTTTTATTGATAAAGAATAATGGAAAATTAAGTTACTAATAAGCCAAATAACTTTATTAATTAATTCTCATAAAAATAAAACTTTTCTGACAGTTTGAAGTCAAAATAGCCAACTTTATTTAAACCATTTATTTTATGTTCCAAGAAGGGAACCTTGGAATAACATAAAGTTATTTTCACTTTGGAATCAAATTTTTTTTTAGAAAAGAAAAATTAGAATTTTTATTAAAAGGATTTAAAATATTAAAAGTATATATTCGAAGAAGTTAAGGAGATTTGTAATATTTACTCTCTCTCTCTCTATATATATAATATATAATAATTTAATAAAATATAATAGTATAATTATTCGTCGAAGAAGGTTCAAATAAACCCCTTTAACTCTTGCTAGTTCCATCCTACGTGAAATCTATAAGCACGAATTCGAGTCGTAAAAACGTCACTAACACTTACATTGGAATAAATTATCTATATCACACTTCTTAAAACGCGATCCTTCTCCAAATTTTATAATGAACATGAAATACTTTATACATCCGAACTATTCTATCTTTCTTATTAAAAGAAGTCCTTGCTTTGGTTTTGAACAAGAACACCATTGAGGTGTCTTTCTGAAGGTAACAAATACAAGTCATTTTCTGTTTATTGTCTTTTTTTCTTTTCTTATTTTAAAATTTTCAGTGGTAAAAGACAACTTTCTGTTTGATTTTTAATCTTTTATCCAAGAATCCAAAATGGAAATTTGTTTTTTGTATTGTAGACTCATACTTTCTTCTCGAACTACGAAGCTAACAAGTCTATTATAAATCGTCTCTCATTTCTATGCTTGAATTCATATTTTGGCTTCTAGTAATTCTTCATTTAACATCAACCATAGACAAAAGAAAGTTTAAATTAACAAATTTAATGATAACTTATATTAAAAAATATAATTTTAAGATGTTAGTATATTTACAATTAAAAATTTTTTGTTGAGAGTGGGATTTGAACCCACGCCCTTTCGGACCAGAACCTTAATCTGGCCCTTAGACCAACTCGGCCATCTCAACAATAAAATTAAGATTTATTGAATTAATTTTTATAACATAGTATAAAGGGCAATATGATGTAAAGGGCATTTGACCACATTTAAAAAGAGAATTTAAAATTAATTTAGTTGTGACATTTTAGATTATTACTTTAAGTAGTGGAACATAAGTATGTGTAGGTAAAATTCACAAAACTAATAACTTCTGAATTTTTATAATTGAAAATAAGTTATTTATTACTGAGATTTAAATTTCATAAATAGAATTTCAAAAATCAACTTGTAAGTTTATTGTATGTGTATGGTATAAACTTGTAAGTTTTAACATAAATATCAAATGAACAGTTTAAATTGGATTTAATCAAATAAAAATAGGTTTAATTTATCAAATATTCGAATTAAAATAGGAATGTAATCGATCTAAACTTAAGTCGATTGAACAGTTTATATTTGATTACGATGTTCATTATCCTTCTTGAGTACTTGTGTTGTTCAAATCTACTACTCCTTTCGTGTTTTATTTTTCTTTTTAATTAAAATCAATGTACATAAATTAAACTAATGGCAAAATAAGTAGATTAATTATGATTATCATATCAGTATAGAAGCAGAATAATATTTGAAGTTTATCGATTCGAAATTTTAAACTTTTAAATTAAAAAGTAATATAATCAAGGGTAACTTTCACATATAGCAAACAAAAAATTCATATTTGTATGCTATAGCAAAGTTTGCATAATTGCGCTCTATAGCAAACGTATAACTGTATAATTTGCTATACATATACAATTGTATAATTCGCTGGCCTATTCGCTGCAATTGTATAATTCGCTGGCCTATTTCACTGCAATTGTATAATGCGCAATTGTATAATTTGCTGCTATTTCAATGCAATATCTGTATAAAATTTGCTTTGCATACAATTCAATCGAAGTAAAATGTTGTATATGCATAATTATAAGTGTATAGGAAGAAGATATATATTTTCTCTCGCTTTATACAAAAAAAGAAACACAATTTATACACTTCTGTTTTATAAAGCGAGAGAAAATTGTATTTCACTGCAATTGTATAATTCGTTGGCCTTTTCGCTGCAATATTTGTATAAAATTTGTATTTGTCTACAGTTGAATCGAAATAAAATGTTTGTAAATTGTATAATTAAGTGTATAGCATGAAGATATATGTTTTTGCATGTGTATATATAATTTTCTCTATATATAATTTTCTCTCGCTTTATACAAAATAGAAAACAATTTATACACTTCTGTGTATAAAGCGAGAGAGGCGAGCAGAGGGAGAGTGGCGAGCTTGAATGGGAGAGTGGCGAGCGAGATTTTTGGGAGAGAGGCGACTGACAAACTTTGGCAAACATTTGCTATGGAGCACAATTAAATCAAACCGTACTACTCCATTTATTAGATTATTAATTTGCTATTATATACAATTATCCGTATAATCAAACCTATAATTGAAATGTTAGCTCCACCCTTATGTCAATATCATTACATTTATAACATGATTTTGATAATTCAAGTCAAACTCTTCTTAAATTTTCGATTGTTCTAATGTAACCATATGATTATCGTAAGGATTTATATAAGCTCTGTCCACCTCTTTTTTTAATCACTCTCACATGTTGGAAAGCTTCGTGCTAGTAAATAATGACACATTTAGACTAACTCATAAAGACATAAATATATTTGACTTCGATTATTCATAAAAGATCAAATTTATATTACCTTGTAAAAATTCAAAAGTGAATTTGAACTTTTCCTCTAATTTAAAACAATCGACATCTTACTTTCCTGTAACTAAAGTTGACGAACACTTTATGAAATACTCGTTTAATCGAAAATTTTGAGACGCACAAAAATATATAAAAGATATGTGGACATAGCAAAAATTTGGCCATATTACGGCATGTGGCTGATACACAAACAATTTATAAACAGTAGACTTAAGTAAGTAAGTAGCCTAGTAGGTGACACGTAGTGCATCAAAAGTTGTACAAAGTGCTTAGAGATGGGGACATTGCAATATGTGGCCAATATAATTTCCACAAAGTGAAAGACATATGTCTTTTTTATTATAAAAATGGAAAAATAAATGAAGAGGCATTGACCATTGATATGTACAATGAATTAAAATAGTGTTGGTGATGCCTACTTTGGCTTTTGTATAAACCCTACTCTCCCCCTAGAGATTCCAATTCCACTATCATATCAACACGTTAGTGGTAGAGTGGTAAAGATTCATTCATCCTTAATAGGAGATTTTAAATTTAAATCATTTTAAATACGAAATCGCTTTTAATAGAAAACGCTTTATTCCAACGCAATCTGAGTTAATTAGGTTAAATTTAAATGAGTTGGTTTAATTCATTATTTAACTCATATATAACTAACTCATCCCAGCCCAAGTAATCATTAGATATGTTAACGACTCATTCATTTTTTTAACTCATGTTATTTTGAGTTGTTAAAATTTAATTCAACTCGCTTATTTTATATCATTTTCTGGTATAGGAAAAATAATGATGGTAAACTTACCTTCTTAGGAAAGTAGTGTTAATGAGTTGTTCATCAAACTTGGACCTTTTTGTAGAAGTTACAAAATACAATAATTAACAAGGTGAATAGTGAATTTTTTTTTAAATGGATGCACCATTAATATTTCTTGATTAGGACTTGATTTTGGAGTTAATTAAGATGTGATTAGTAATTAATAAGATCATATATTTTATGAGATTCATACATTGAACCAAATCTTAGTTGGATATAAAGTTGACAATTCACATATTTTTCCACACTTAAATTAGTTGGGAAATAAATAAGATTGATGAGTTACCTTATCCAAAGGTAACTTTCACTTAAAGATTTTCAGGTGCAACCAACTACTATGTATAGAACATTTGACATTAAATGCTTATTATTGTTAAAATATAATATCACCTTATCAAAATTTATGAAATCTAACATTTAAATTTCACCAAAACAGAATATTAAAATGACTTCTTTTCAAATCCCAGAATAATCTCAGCCGTTACAATCTTCTGATAGTATCTCCTTTTTTGGTGAGCACTTTGTGTGCACTGGGTAAATCCTTCACTAATAATAGCCTGCAAACCACACAAGGGATGTAAACTGTACTAGGCAAGCCCTATGCGACAAGCTCGACTCATAAAGCGTTGAAAGAGATCGATCTCGAGTCATCCGTATGGATAATCACTGTCCAAACCAACTGAGTCATCTCAAAGGATAAAAAAGAAATCCTTTAATATTTTCAAAATTAAGAATTTAAATTTCACGAGTGAAACTTCAGAATATTTTCTCAAATTTTATGTGAAAAAATTGAAAATCTAAAACAATGACTAATTTTTAAAGATGTGAAGAAAAAGTAACAAATAAATCTTAATTATACTAAAATAATATGCTAACATATGGTAGGTAAAGGAGCTTTGATTAATCAAATTAATTATTTTTTTTAATTGTATTTAAATATTTTTCCTAATGATAAAGGTCACCCTTTCTTACTTCACTTGGTAAAGTGGGTCATGAATAATTATTTTAAAAAATGGATAATTATTGTCTTCCTTTCTGGTTTGGGAAACTAATGACCACTCTTTTACTTAAAGAGGCTAAAACATAAAAAAGAGTGATGTGTCCTATTATAAACGCTTCATTAATTAAAAATTAAAAATTAAAAATTAAAAATTAAAGTAAGAATTAATTATAAATTTTTTTCTTGAAAAAAGACAAGAACTTATGCTAGCTGATGAAATCAATTAAAGGATTGCATTAGATTTTGTCTTTTGTTTTTTATAAGTAAAAACATAGTTTTGTTTATTTATTAGAAATTTTGAGTGGAGAAAAGGGAATAAAAAATATGAAAAATCAATTGAATCATTAGAACATAATTATAATTGTACAGAATCAATTTATATAATTTATTCAATAAAATTATAGAGTTTTATTAGTACATAATTATCTGAACAATTGGGACGATCCTTTTAATTTATAATAAAAACCAAAAAAATCCTTGACCAATCCAAAAATAACCTTACATATATGTAAATCCAATTTATATATTAACAAAATATTAAATTAAATATATAAATATATTTTATAAAAAATTCAAATACAAAAATAACCTATGTCCTAAATATTATAATAAATATTTCATTAAACAATACCATAAAATCTACGCAAACACTCCTATTAAACGTTTACAAAGTTTTACATTCTTGACATCATTGTAATGAACTGAAGTGTTTTTACAAGAACATACTCGTCAAAAAAAATAATTAATTATATTTTGAGACTTATATTTTAAACAAAAAAAATTAAAAATTAACCAAATTGTACCGGTAATAAAAGCAATAGTTAATTTGAGAGTTCTAAAACTAAAATAAACTTTTAAAAAATATTTCAAATGGAGTGAAAAAATTATAATTTTACCAATAAGAAGGTGTAACGTATAATAAGTTACATGCACGTGTCGCTTTTTGTGGCAAGTGCACGAGAAACTAAAAGTACATAATTATATCTGGTCCAAATCTTGTGAAAAATAGATTAAAATATAGAAAAAGATATGAAAACGAATCGGTATTTCCAGCACCGAATCTAAGGCACTGTTTGTAATTGTCTCTTTGAGTTACACCATTATCAAAATTTTCGGAAAATATTGAAAATATCCTTAAATTATATATAAAGTATATTATTAACAATCTTGAAAATAATGAGTCTCATGTTTCTATAAGAGTTTGAGACCTGTTGATATGTTCATGTGGTTAGTTGATAGTGTATTTAAGTTTAGTTGGTCAAGTAGATGAATCTTCTTAAACTGTCAATAGTGCGAAAACGAAATTAACAATTCTCGTCAAGTTCAAAAGCGTTCTCAATATTTCTCTCTAAAATGTTTTGATTTTCTTTTCGGTATATTGTGAGATTCATCTAAATTATAATATGCATCAATTTGTTTTAATGTTTGTCAATCGAAAAGTCTATCAGTCCTTTATTTTAATCCATCTTCTCGATCAGAGATGTCGCCAACATGCAACCTTACATGAATTCGGTATCCTCGCTGATGTTTGATACAATTTTATACTGAAGGAGCGTCGAGATTCTAATACCTTACTTATTACGATCAAGCTCATCACACATTCAAAACGTTTGTACCACGTGAATTTATACTCCGGAGACTTATCTAAATTTAATGTCTTAATTTTTAAAAAAATCCAGCTAAGCAATTTTGGAATCATCCAATCCTGACTAGAAACGTGGCATTGATGCGAAGGGACCACGTAAGAACACCAAGTCCAAACGCCACGCGCTATACCCTGCGAGTGGTACAAAAACGAAAATATCTAAGAAGCAGGGTCATGACGTGGACCAATCAAATTAAAAAGACCATCATTGTGGTCCCCTTCTAACACAACCATAAAAATATCGTCTAAGCCTCCAAAAAATCTCCACGTACCATATTGTTATTAATTAATATTAATATTACTTTTTAGAGGCTACTTGGTAATCGGAATCGATTCGTCTTAGAGCTCTACTAATAAATTTCGTTATAAAAATATTTATAGAACACAAATTTGAATGTTATACATAAATTTGATCAAACTCGATATGTCTAATATAATTGTCCTAAAATTATCGTATCGTTTTAAGATATATTAATCCTTTTTCACGATAAAATGATTAATTCCTCGAAATTTAAAAGGAAAAATTATATAAAATAGCAAATTAATAATATAAAATAAATATAGTAGCTACCGTTTGATTTATTTGTGTTCCATAGCACTGTTTGTCAGTCCCTCTCTCCCTCATATTCTTGTTTGCCACACTCCATCTCTCGCTCGCTTCCTGTCGCTCGCCTCTCTCGCTGTATATAATAGAATTGTATAAATTGTGTTTCTAATTGTATAAAGCGAGAGAAAACTGTATAAACGAATGCAAATACATATATCTTCGTCCTATACACTTATAATTATACAATACAAATATTTTCCTGCCCAAATCTCTTTTGCCTTTCTCGTTTTATACAAATTAAAATTGTATATAATTTTTCTCTTTCTCGTTTTATACAATTCGATTCAATTGTATATTTTCTGCACAAGTCTCTTTTTGCCTTTCTCTCTTTCTCGTTTTATACAAATTCAAGTTGTATATAATTTCTCTTTTTCTCGTTTTATACAATTCAATTCTGTCTTTCTCGCTTTCTCGTTTTATACAATTCAACGTTTTATACAATTTGTTTTATACAATTCACTTCAATTGTATATTTATAGCGAATTATACATATATAAATTTGCTATGAATCACAATTATGTAAACTTTGTTATAACATAGATTATCGACTATGATGCGCGATACTATTATTAATAGACACTTAAAAACAAAAAAGAGTTGTCTATATAACCATATCCCTTACATTGACATACCTCTCTACAACCACCACGACTGCCATTGCCATAACCTTCTGCAACCGTGAATCTCCGCCCAGCTCAGTGGAGCTCCACCGCGTCGTCGACACCGGAACGAGATATATAAAATATATATATATATATGGGATGGAGGCTAACAATATTATTGCTCCGTTCGTGATGAAAACTTATCAAATGGTGAATGATCCGAAGATTGATGGACTTATAGCTTGGGGAACAGCTAATAACAGTTTCATAGTTGTTGAACCTTTGGATTTTTCTCAACGAATTTTGCCTGTTTATTTCAAGCATAACAATTTCTCCAGCTTTGTCCGTCAGCTCAATACTTATGTGAGTATATTATGTAATTCAATTTGACAGATTCAGATTCAGAATTGAATATGTTTAGAATTGTGAGTTTTTGAATCTGATATGTGTATTGCATCGATTGATAATATTGGATTGATTCGAGTTTAATTTGTATGAATCTGCAGGGATTTAGAAAAGTGGATCCAGATAAGTGGGAATTTGCAAATGAATGGTTTCTGAGAGGGCAAACGCATTTGTTGAAGAACATAGTGAGGAAAAAACACAGTAGAAATTCATGCTCTCAGAAACAGGATGAGAGTGAAGATGTAGAAATTTTGACAGAAATTTCCAGATTAAAGCAGGAACAAAAAGCATTGGAGAATGAAGTTGAGAATATGACTAGAAGATTAGAAGCTACAGAGAAGAGGCCACAGCAAATGATGGCTTTTTTGTGTAAAGTTGTTGATGATCCTGAGATTTTGCCCAGAATTTTAATGGAGAAAGAGAGATCTAAAAGGCTAAGTTTAACAAATCGTGAGAAGAAACGGAGACTTGTGATTTCGAATTCAACAAGTTGTTCTTCAGTGAAGAGTGAAGATGCAGTAGGGGCAACATCGTCATTTCGCTCACCCGACGCGAATTTCGATAAGGATGCGATCTGTCAGTCCTCACCATCGTCGGGAACTCCTCCGCCGCCGACCTGGCTAGGTAATCGGCCGATGATAACTTATGAGCCAGGTACGATACAGTCGATTCGATCTCCTGACGCGAATTTCGATAAGGATACTTTCTATCAATCCTCGCCGTCGTCGGAAACTCCGTCCACGGCGTGGATGAATCAACAAAAAGTCATCATCGGTGGCCGGCCGATGATGATGATTAATGAAGCCTACGGAAGTTGTCCTACTATGTCTAGTACATTGTCAACTGGCTCATCGGAGAGCGGCGGTTTCACCGCTCCACCGATGGATAACTTTTACGGCTACGACTATGGAGGCGGCGGCGGAGGTGGTGGAGGTGGTCGAGGAGGAGGAACTCCGGCGACGGAGGAAGCTAGTACACCGCCTTATCCATTTTCATTATTCGGTGGTGGATTTTAGTTTAGTATAAAAAAAATGATTTATAATTATGTGAGCTATATTCGATAATAGCTTTTGTAATTATTTTACTTCATTTTTATAATTTTCCCTTTTAATTATTATGCAAATATTCTTCAAAATATGTAATTTGAAAAAAGTGAAACCTCCCAAGTGAACAATTAACTATAGGACTAATAAAAATTAGCAGGGGAATACAGGTTCATTTTATTTTATTTTTTGGTAGTTGCTTAATAATTTTGCTAACTTTAGCATAATTACGTGTGATTTTTTTAAAAAAAAGTTATCGTTGTTGTTATTGTTACTCTTTATTTCCCTTCGAAACATTATGTAAAGTTTATTTCTTGATTGACATGTCTTTTTTATTTGAGCTTAGTAATATTAAAATATGTTTTTTCCCGGCATATGAATGGATGATAACGTATTTCTTATTAAGTAGATAATTTAATCATGCGATAAAATAAGTATCGTTTTTGTGGAATAAGATTTATCAATACATCAAGATGAGTTGTGGCTCACCGGTAGAAGTCTATCACCCTTAATAAGAGATCTAGGTTCGAGTCGGTGACAGAGGAAGAGTATTGAGAGTGGTATATTCACAGAGCCTTGAGATCTTTCTTTTACTATTCTCTATCAGCTCTAGGAGTTTTCGTTCTCGCTTTTCTTGATCTTACAAGCTTAAAGCTCGCTTGCTTTGAGAGAGGAGAGCTGAGGTCCAGAGAGAGATGAAGTTGCATAACTCCCAAATAGATATGTGAAGCACGATTTGAATTTAGTTAGAACTCAAATATGATATCTGAACATCAAGTAGGATAATTTATTTTAAATTAGATTTTTTTTAATTTTATGTCTAATCAAATTAAATCACGTGAAAATGAATGGGATGGGTAGGAGAAGTAGACAAAAATGGTCAGGAGGGGGTGGGTGGTGGCTCAGGTAGCAAGAGGGCCAACAAACACAGCTCATCCAATAAGAGTAAGCCATATTATGCAATTAAAATTGCTTACTATATGCTCCATACAATGATAGCAATTGGCAAGGCTCTCACCCATTGGTCACAAATACAATTAAATAAAGAGCACCTGCCCTATAATTGTCCCCCCAACCCCAACCCCCACTTGCATGTGATGTCCTCTTATGGTTTTGTCCTCAATTCTTTGGTATTTACTTGGATGTGCAATTAGATTGGATTTGTATCGGGTAAGATTTATGTATATTTTATCTTTTTCAGAAGTAAGTATAGTGTCATTGTTGTATACTAGTGTATCATATTCAATCGTTACGATATAATAAGACAGGATATGATGTAGTTTCTGATTACTAAGATCTGATAATATGAAATTAGATAAGAGGGTGTGGAAAATTTTGTATTAGGGTTAAATGGTAGTAGGTAATTATATTATTATTGTTCTTGTTTTTTTGTTTTTTTCTTTTATCATGGTTTAATATTGTTTGTTAATAATAATCTACTCTAGTATGTTGTTTATGACATTTTGATTATTGTATGATTTTATTGTTATTTTGGCTACTTTTACGTTGTTTTTTTGTTTTGATTTTCTCTTGATTGTCTTCTTCTTTATATCGAGTTTTATTGTACTTGAGTTGAAGATCTTTCGAAAATAGTCTTTCTACGTTCATAAGGAGTGATAAAATAAGATGCTACTCTCTTTCATAAACTTGTTTTTCGTAATAATCTTTTGGTGTTTGATATTTATTTTGACACTTCATTATTTAATTTTTTAAAGTATTTTGAAACGTAAATCGATTCCATCCTAGACAAAATTACTTTTTAAGATTTTAAACTTCAAACTTCATAAAAAAAAACTAAAAAAAAAAACGTACTATCACAATCATTATTTTCCCCACTTTATAAGTCCATACACCTCATGCTCACCACATTAATGTCTCTTGAAGAAACAATCTTTTCTACCCTCTTTTCCATTGCCTCTTCTCACGTGAACAACGCGTGACACTACTATCATAGTAATAAACTCTCTCTTAGTTAGAGATTTATTCGATACACTTTTAACGTCGACTTTTTACGTGATATATTTAAGGTCAGAAGATTAAAGGATATTTTGATATATCTGACATAACTTTAATTTAAAACGACAAGATTAAAAAATCTTTTTTTTTCTTAAACTTTGTTCCAAATCAAACAACGTCATTGTTTTTTAAACGGAGGAAGTACTAAATATTTGGACATAAAGGTGTCTTTTTTTTTTTTTTTATGCCACTACATTAGGGGTAGGACTTAGGTATAGAAGTACGGGAAGATGGTTAGAAAGTTCATGTAAACAATCAACTAAGTTATTCAGATTTCTCGATAAAATTGAGCTCGTACACATTCGAGCAAACGACTACTAAATATTTCGACAAAAAACTCTCTCTCTATTTTGACTAAATTGAGGGTAGGAGGAGAAGTATGGGAAGATGATAACAAAGTGGATAATGTAAGAGAACTTTCACCAATAAAATTGAACGTCATATCATCAATCAACCAACTGAGCTATTAAGATGTTCTGACAAAATCAAAAATTTAAGGGATAATTATATATAATAGCAAACTAATAACCTAAAATAAATAGAGTAGCTAGGGTTTGATTTAATTGTGCTCCATAGCAAACGTTTGCCAAAATTTGCCAGCATTATACAATTGCAGCGAATTATACAATTGCAGCGAATTATACAATTGTAGCGAATTATACAATTGCATCGAATTATACAATTTAGGTCAGTGCATTATACAATTGTATATGTATGGTGATGCCAGCGAATTATACAATTTAGGCCAGAGAATCATACAATTGTATATGTATAGCGAATTATACAGTTATATGTTTGCTATGGAGCACAATTATGCAAACTTTGCTATAACATACAAATATAGATTTTTTATTTGCTATATGTGAAAGTTGCCCAAAATTTAATACCGATAGAATGGGAGATCACGTGGTCCCAATAGTTGGGCCTAGTGGCACGTGGATGGGCCCAATAGAAGATCCGGCACACTTGAAACAAAAGGCAAAATGGGGCCCAAAAGATGGACAAAAGGCATCTCTTTTTTTTATATCTGATTTAGGGTATGGGCTGCCCAATCAGATGCTCATGTGCCACGTGACATAGTCTTAATTGGAAAGGCCACGTGTCATGATCCAATGGCCTCTACTAAATGACTAGTGGATTATAATAACAAATGTAGGACCCACTCGTTTACTCGAGGGAGTTGCTCGGCCAGTAAATTATTATAAATTCAAGTCATCGAAAGAGTAAAAAAGCGAAAACTTTGAAATTTTAAGTGGATTATTGAGGCTATTATTAGAAGGCCCAATATCAAATTTGTGAGGATAGAGATATTGTTAGTATAGTGATTTAAGTAAAACAAATATATAAACAAAGGAAATAACAAGTACTACTAAAATTAAAGAATAAGATTGTAAGAGATTAATATTAATATAACTGAAAGGGGAACTAGACATATTTGATTACATACGAAAGTTTTATCTTGATCTTCAACTTCCATATCATCTTATCTAAGGGCATAATAAACTGCAAGTTTGTCGTATTCTGTTGAATCACTTTTTCGTAAGGTTTCTCCGGCGTGTCTCTACCTTTCTTATTACTTATTATAGCTAACGTCTCACACCTCCTTATGAGGTATGGCTCGAACGATCTTAGTTTTGCGTTTCTCATGACCTTATCCACAACAGACATTACTCCTATCTTGTCTAACTTTTTTTATATATTCATACATTAATCTCAATATTCTATTTTCTCTGCTCTCATCTTTTTGACGCGTAAAACGTGTGAATTTTACAAGTTTAAAATTGCTTTATAGAATAAAATAAAAGTGGCAAGAATATACGTGTAAAAAGTTGTGGTTAGGGGACAAAAGTAGAGCAAAATGACAAAAGGGTACATAATACGTGTCGCATAATGATTGGAACGAGGTTATAAAGGTCATTGTTGGCTCGAAATGGGAACCATGTGTTTAGGGCTTTACGTACTAAAACTGTTTACTTAAGTTAAAATAATGTTTTAATTAGTGGTTAATGATGATCCACGAACACTTGGACATTTTTTAACTAAGATTAATCTCCTAATCATAATTAATCACATTTGCTCCACTCTCCAATTTCCACTAGGTTACCTCTTTTGATAATTAAATTATAAATTATACCTACTCACTTACTTTAGCCATTTTTTAACCTAATATTTTGATAATTAAGGTATGTGTTGTCCCAATGATCTTGCTTCAATCGAGAGCTGTCAGGTTATCAACAACTTTTGAATTATTTATCAGGATATCAGATATTTTAATAAAACTGAAAGATAAGAAAAATCTTATTGATTAAAGACATGAGAAATGAAAATACGATACGAATAATAAATTAAAAGAATCTGATTTAAGATTACTTGAACAAAGGTTTATCTCTAATAACAAATCTGATGTGTGTTGACCTAATGATTTATGCAACTTTTCGTTATTAGTGAATTTGATGAAAATTACATGAATTGGTACATTTTAATAAATAATTACTGATTTTAGTAGTACATTTTATTTATTATCATTTATAACAATATTATGTTAAATCTGCAATATGTATTAAAAGTGAATTATGTATGCAATATATATGAATAATACTTGTTTTTTAAAATATATTATATTTGTTTGTTAAAAATTTGACACATTGTATTATAAGTGTATTAAAATGTGTGATAAATGAATTATCTATTATTAAAATTTGTATTATATGTGAATAAAAAATTGTTCTTTGTAATATGAATTAAACTTGTATTATAAATGAATTAAAAGTGAACAAGTGAAAAAGAAATACTATTGCTATAAATGGTAAATATTTTTTTTATCATAATATGTTTATGTAAGTTTTCGTAATTTGATTTTCCATTAATGCTCTTTTAAATTGGGCCAAATGAAAATGATTAAGGCCCAATAGTCATTTTAAAAGGAAAAAAGACATTATTTGCCTTCTTGGGGCTACTTTCAAGGCCCATATTTTACATTAGGCTATGATAAAAGCCTCCCAATTGGCCCAAAACAAGAACATAATGAGGATGTGTTCGGTATGAAGGAAAATATTTTCTTAAAAAAGTAACGCAATTACTTACTTATGTCAGCATAAAATATTATTCTAAAAGCATTTATATATAACCCTAACATATGCTATGAGAGGTGGGGGTGAGGGTAGGGGTCTAGGGATGGGAACTTCTTGGTAGGGGCGAAGACGGGGTATGTCGGAGGCTGGAGATAATAAAATCAATCTTAAATATCACTTGTATAGCTTATTTTCTCTATATGAAGAAAAGGTAATATGTATCGAAACCTTACCTCTATATTATAAAGATAAACAATCCATTTTTCAATAAATCCTCCACTCACTAAGGGATCGTTCGGTTGGGAACTATTTATTCCAAAATTAGTTATCTTGGGGTCAGTTATCCTACGATAACTTAGCCCACCATGTATATGAAATAACTTATTCCATCACTGTAATTTAATGAGATAAGTTATTCCAACTTAACAACCAAACAAGATACAAATTTTTTTACCTATCACTATTTTCTTATCTTATACTATTTATTTTTATCTTTCACACCAGACGATTACCGTTCGAAATAGATGCAAAGATATATTGATAGATCTTAGGGAAGCAATCTAATTTGCAAATATAGACACTACATATTTATTTAATACATATAACTATAAAAAGGCCTATCTACAAAACAAAGAAACACAGACCCCTACTATTAAAAGGCCTCATAGCCCATGTGCTTTTTTCTGCCATTTTTCATCATTTCAAGCCCCAATAAAATGCCTAACAAATTAATGCAAATCTTTTAAAAAATAACCAAAGTTGTCATATTCTTCCATTTGTATTCCATTTTCTGTTTGAATTTTTGAATATAACCTGCATTCAATTACTCAAAAAGGAATGTTAATGGAATGTTAACAGAGAAAAAAAAAAAACTATAAATACAGACTACAAAATCTATATTCCAAATGTGTCCATTGGTCCTATATCTATGTATATAATGTTACATTGCTTTCAACTGGTCAGAAAAAAAGGCTATACAGTTAAAATTTTGCAGGCTATAAGTCTGAATTTGTTTTTTCTTTTATCTAGCTATTTTTCATATCATATTTTTCTTATAATCTCGCTTCAAAAATGTTTATTTAAGTCGAAGATATATAAAAAATAATCTCTCTACATATATAGATAGTAACGAAGTCTGCGTACATTTTATCCTTTGAAAACTTCATTTGAAGTATTACACTGGATATGATGTAGTTGTTTGCAGCGTGCGGACCCAGATAGAGTCCGTCGGATGGTCGAGCACCCATTAACATCATCTCAAAATATATATATATTGTGTGTGTGTAGAAATTAAGAGGTATTTGTATAAAATTAATAAAAAACACCTATTTTTTTTTTTTTTTAGTTTCTTGCAATCCTACTTCAATTTTCTTTTAAGCTGAAGTTCTATCGAAAATAATCTCTCTACGTCGATGATGATAGAAGTAAGATTTGCGTATAGTTTATATTTTTTTAGATTTCACTTGTTATATCATACTGAATATATTATTATTTATTATCGGCAAGTCTAGAAAGATTTATTACTGTTTTTTGTTTTTTTGAGTTAATGATTTTGGTATCATTCTCTCTGAAGCTGTTAAAAGGTATTTGATGACAGTATTTCTAATTCCATTGTGTCTTCTTTTTCATTTGTATTTTTATAGAAAAATATATGACCACTACTATACCTATTGCAAAAGTAACACCTTTTAATTAATTTCTTGAAACAGACTTTTCAGTTTCTTATTATAAAGTAGTCAAAAATGACATGTCATTTTCTAATCTTTGTGGTAGTGGAAACTGGCAAAATTTTGTATTTTCACAACTTTCAAATTATTTGGCTTATCTATTTTTTCAATTCAAAAAAAAAAAAAAAGTTTATGTTATAAATCAATTTTAAATAATTATTTTTCTATGACAAAACTACACTAATTCATTAAATTAAATACAGATTTAATTATAATTTCGAATTTCAAAAGTTTTTTTTTATAACTTCACTTCACTTCCTTTTTTTTATTTTTTATTATCAAATACCATTCAATTATTGTTCAAATGCCTACTTAGTATATACTAGTAACCAAACAGACTACTAACATAGATTGTGCTGCATTTGTAAGAGTGTTTAACCTTAATAAGAGATTTCGAGTTCAAAATCCTACGTATGAAGAAAATCTTGCTGGGAGCACCGCTATTGAGCGTGATCTAAATTTAGTTAGAGCTTTAATTTGGGCTTCGGGAGTGCCATCCCGATAGGCCTTACAGAGCGCGATTCGAATTTAGTTAGAGCTCCAATCTGGGCTCTAGGAGCGCCACCCGGATGGATCATGCAGAGCGCGATTCGAATTTAATAAGACTTTTATTGTAGACTTCGAATACCATGAGAAACAAAAAGAAAACAACAAACTAGTCAAATAATATAAATTTAAACTAGTTTTTTTGATTATTTATTTAGATTTGAAATTTGTCTAAATTCATGTATTATAAGATTCATTTTTTCTAGTGGTGTTTCCAACATGAATTTTTTTAATTATTAAAGACTCAGCCCTGATCACCTCTGATAAAAAATAAAAAAATCTCGAATTATTTCACCACAACTTATATTTAAATTTACCTTATGCATAGAGTGATGCGTTATGTCACTTTTTTATACCAAACAATAAACATGTACTAAAATGTACCAATATATAAAATAAAATAAAAAGATTAAAGTTTATACAATGTTAAGAAATATTGTCCTCATGTTTCATTAAATAAGGAATATGTCCCTTAAATTTTATCAAATGTTACCAAACCAATCAAGTGGGGAACAATTTTTTGATTCATTTTTATTTCCTTACCGACAAACTTTTTATTTTTTTTATTTTTTTGGGTTCATAGGCCACAATTTATATTATTTAAATCATTTAAAAAAATCATTTATTATCAAAGGAATTCAATTTTTGAATAAATGTTGGTTAATCATTCAATTAATATAAATAGATGAATAGTACTAAATTAATAAATGCATTAAATTATTTGATTTGAATGCTCAATTCAGTTATTGTAGGGCAAAATCAAGTTAAAATTAATGCACAAAAAACGCTCCATGAATAATTGAATTATTTGAAAAGAATCGACTCTTCCTCTTTAGGGCTGAGCATCGATTATGAATTTGATAAAATTTAATAGTTTTAATTTTTTTTTATAATTATTTTAAAATTTAATTAATAAATTATCTATTTCAGAATTTAATTTTTTTGATTATTTTTTAAAGAAAAAGATATTGAATTAATAAATTTTAAATTTTAACTCCCGTCTATGAAATTCTCTTCTCTTTCTTTTTTTTTCTTTAAAAAAGTCGTCCTTATTTTTGTATTGACGGGCTAAATAGCGAAGCTATAATTCTCGCTTTGATAAAATCCAATAACTTTAACGAAAAAAATTAATTCGAATTAAAAGTTTATTTAGTAAATATAAATAACTTATTTGAAATCTAATAATCTACTCTCTTTTTTTTCCTCTTCATTTTCGAACCATTAAATTCAAAACTAAATTAATCCTTTTTTTTCTTCTTGTTTTCATTTTGAATTTTGTGTCAAAAGCAAGTTTAAAAAGTCAAAATATTTGAAAAGAATTACAAAAAATGAGACAAATGCAATATTTTACATCAATCTCCATCATAAATTAAATGTTTTATAAAGTGAAAACACCTTTTAGAAACATCCATGAAAATTTATTTTTGTCATTTTTTGCCTTTTATTGTCAGTCTATTATCAAATCTATGCTCTCACTTTTTCTTCTACTTTTTTTTTTGATTTACTAATTTCACAATCTTCTCACGGACTATATGTCTACAAATAATTTTAATTGAATTTATATAGTTATTTTTTATTTTTTATTCGATTATCAAATTTATCTGGAATTATCTTAAAAGTATCTATTTTTTAATAAGTATTATAAGAGCCAAACCATTTATTATTACATAAAAAAAATATAGCAAATTACTTTTAGCCAAGTGACTATTAGGGGTGGCTCGACAGTGTTAAAAAAAAAAGACATGTGCCTTAGGCCCCCAAATTTAAGGGCCTCATTTTCAATAATAATAGATTATAAGTTATTATTTTTTAACAAATATTGAATACTATTTTAGAAAAAGTGAACTTTTCATGAAATTAAGGAATTATTAGAAGAATTTTGACATATTTAGAGTACTATGTCTCATGAAAAACAATTTAAAATAAGAATGATTATAGTATCAATTGAAAACTAGAAGAAATCAATTATATAAACGTTATTAACAATTTAAGTTTAAGACCCCGTTTGATTTTTGCTTTAGGCCACTAATATGCTTGAGCTGCTCCTGGTGACTATTACTATTAGTTATTTTTTACCTGATGTACGTTATTCTTTTTAAAATGTCGAATAATTTAAACTTCAGATATCTCGTTCAAACAAAAAAATAAAACGTTCCATATCAAATATAACTTCATATACACATAACTCAAACTCGAAACATTCCAATAACGACTCATTCGTACTTAATAAAACACAACAACAAAGTTGCATAACAAAACATATTATTTTTCCTAAGACAAACTAGAAAACAAAGCTTCACAAATCTCAGTAAAAACATCAATAATTACCTCATGATGATATTGTGAATTTAATTTTAAAAAACATTTTAATAAATTTTCAAGTTCTTTTGCACCAAATATTTGATTTTCCATAATCATTTCCAACATTGAATTTCTAAAATCACCATAAGGATCCTTTGACTTCTTCACCACCGCAAGGCTACCCTTTACGCCACCTTTCGCCGCCCTCCGCCGCCGCGGTTTTCGCCGGAGAGAATATTCCGATGAATCAGAATTTGTAAATGACTTTGATGAGAAAAGGGTATTATTGTCATCTTCATCATATTCACTTTCTTCATCACTACTAAAAATACCTTTATAATGAAAATTAGCAAATTCTTCATCAAAATTAGAAAATCTTTTAATTTTTGAATTTGTCATTTTCTTGAATTTTTTCTTCTTATTTTTCTTCTTGTAATTCTTTTCATAATATTTGTAGTTGCACTTCTCTTGAGAGTACTCATCATGAGGAAAATTTGGTGATGCTGGAGGGCATTTTCGTCCATTTGTATCCGCTATAAAAAAAACGATTTTCAATCAGGATGTTATCCAACACTGCTTCGTAAAAAAAAAACAAAAAAACACACACATACTATATATGTCAATATATTTTAATATGTTATAACATGTTGGTTATCATATTTATAGAATATTTTTTACGTCAGTGCATAAAATTTGAATTTTTTTCGTATATATACGTGTAAGTATAGTATGCTAGAAAATAATGCATATAAATATGATTTATATTATTCGAATTTTCTAAAAATATATAGTCTTTAAAGAGTTAAACGTATATTCAATATTTTTAAAAAGAATTCGCGTAACATATCATGCAAAAGTAAATAATGAATTTGAGACAAGAAGTATAGTATAGACTAGAAAACAACATATAATACCGAAACCAAAACTCACTTACAAGTCGTATTGTGACAATAGACTGACACTGCTGTTTGTAAAAAATTCCTGCGTACGCCACTGCTCGGAAGTGGATTTTGAGGGCATTTGTGTCTAAACATGGAAGGAAATGGACTTGGTTTTGGAGAAAAAAGATCAACTAATTGATAATGTTGATGATTTTGAGTTTGAAAAAGTGATTTTTTATTATTATCAATATCATCAGAAATATTCTTGGATTTACAAGAACCAAATGATGATTTAAACAAACTAGAAATTTTCATTTTAAATCTATTTTCCATTTGAAAAGACAAAAAGAAAAAGAAGAAGAAGAAGAAGAGAGAATTTTTTTTTTTTGAAATTGAAGAGAGAATTATTATACAATTATTAGGGTATGAGTGGGAGACTTATATATATATATATATATATATATATATATATATATATAAAATATAAAGTATAATTGATCATGAAGAGAACAATTTAAAAAAAAATAGTAATATTTTTTTTTAAAAAAAAAGTCAGATAGTGCAACTTTTTGCTGTTTTTTTGTCTTTTTTATTGTCCTTTTTAACACACAAAATTCAATCTCATTTAATTTAGTCCACCTTAACTTTTTCCCCTGAAATATGAAAACAGTTCATGCATATAGGTCTTCATCAATAGACTTTTTAATAAATTAATTAATTGAGATCATTAATATAATAATAAAGACATATTTGTTCAACTTCCTATACTTTTTAAGGACAATTTGGTCATTTCTTGCTTATTACGATAACAACATATTCAGTATATATTTTACGAGTAGAGTTTGAGAGAAGAAGAGCGTATACACAGATCGTATACGGTTGAGATTTAGTTTAAGATTTTTTTAAAAATTATTTTCTTTAGAAAATGATTTGAAATAAATGCACGAGTAAACTATGATGAAACATCTCTTGCTTATTATTCTAATAATATAGTCAGTATATTTTTCACAAGTAGAGTCTAGGAAAGGGGATTGTATACGTATATCTTGCCTTTACCTTTGTGATATATAGGAGTTCCGATTGAAAAATTATTATTTTTAGAATTTGAAATAAGTGTACGAGTAAAATACTATGATGAAGTGTTTCTTGATTATTAATTAGCTAATTGGGTTAATTAGGAGTTTTAATTAAATGAATTACATATTTGGATCAACTATTAAACGATAAGCACATATATGAGCTAAATTATGCACAAAGAGCTCAATTTCAAGTACTTTAAAGATATGTTTAATCTTTTTCTATATAATAATTTATCTTTTAACTCGTGAAGATAGTAAAATAATTCTATAGAAATTCGAAAGTTTGAATATAGCAACAAACTGTCTTATCACTAAAAAGTTTGATTAATTAAAAGCACCAAACATGCTATATATAATTATAAATACTACTACAAGTCTAGAAATAGAATGTAGGGGACCAATTATGGAGAAAAAATTCAAATTAAATGAGATGTTAGTAGTACTTGGTGATATTTTGAATTCAAACTACAAAGGATATATATAATAATACTTTTTAAAAAAAAGTAAAATTCAAATAAATAAAATATTAAATTAACTTATGATCCAACTAATTAACGTTCCAGACAGAAACAATAAATAAAGTAGTAATTAATATAGTAATTAAATAAAAAAAGATATTATATATATACTCAATGAAAACATTCTGCTGAAAAACAGGATCCAACTCACTTAATATGAATAAATAAAATAAAATAAAATTTGTTATTTTTATTGTAAAATAATTGTGGTTATGGAGATTTACAATGCTCGAAGTCTTAAAACTTTTTTTTTTTTTTTAGTAAAAAGAAGTGTATTCAACATATAAAATTTATGAATTTTGAATTTTAGGGTAGAATATCAATTAGGTTTGAAATAATATATAAAATTAGGATATGATTGCAAATTCCAAATTCTCCAACAACAACAAAAAAGATTAATTTGGGATTTCAAAATTTTACAAATTATTCGTACGATGTGAAAGAATTATGTTAAAAATTAACTAGTTACTGTTATTGTTGATTAATAGATTTTTAAAAAATTATGTGTATTTAAAAGTTTGTTATTACAAATATTTTTTATAAGAGAAACATAGAGATATGTGAATTATAAATGTGGCGCCTTAGGATATTATGGTATCTTGTTTTACGAATTATAATTTATTCATTTGATAAGATTGTATAAGAATTAAGAAAAATTCAAACGACATATTCAAACAAAACTTTTAACTTCGTATCATGATTTCATATTATATGTCTAGACAGACCATAAGTAATGTTAGTATAAAACATTAATACAATAAAAGATTGAATTATTTTTTTTCTAAAGCAACATCTAACCCAAATATTTGAGACATATCCCAAAGACTCAAAATGACTACTATTTGTCAATAAATGTCCAATAAAATTGCAAAAGAAGCAATACAACTACTCCACTTAATCACTTTCCCAAGTAACAAAAACCAAAATAATATCTCCAAAAATATGAAATTTCCAAAGTCTTAATATTAGAATTTTACTAAACTCCAAATAAGAAACTCCTTGAGTACACTTTCCCATCATGGGAAATAAAAGAGTGTATTTAACAAGTTATTATTACTCTATTTTTAATATTATTATATCAGATTCGATATGAAGAGTTACATGTGTTTATAGGTCAATGGTCTAAAATTTTCTACATTATGGGTGCAAAAAACATAAACTCATGATATATAATCATTAAAATGATAATCTAGTAAACTAAAAAGAGTTTAAATGTTGTAGACGTCCTTAGTTTCCCCCCCCCCACCCACCCACCCCCACCCACCCCACACACAATTAGATCACTTAAAGAATATTTACGTGTTAGTCTCTTTAAACGTGAATTTTATAATTTGAAAAATAAAACAGATTATCTGCTATAACAAATAAAGATAACCTGATCGTATAAAAACTCCCTTATACTAACAACATATATAATTAAACTCAACTAAAATTAATTATTAAGGGCAACCTTGGAATAACTGATAAAGTTGTTGTCATGTAATTAGAAGATCACAGGTTTGAGCTATGAAAATAACCTCTAGCAGAAATACAAGATTATAAAGCTGCATACAATAAACTCGTATGATCGGATCCTTCTCTAAAATTCATACATAACGAAAATTTAATGCATCGAACTGTAGCAAATAATTTTAAAACCACTTAAATCTTTTTGAAATGTGAGATTCAAGATGGGAAGACAAAGGTAAAATTGTCATTTTTTCCATGTTCTTATATGTTAATAACAATAAATTAAATTTCCTTATATTTGGAATATTTGTCATTATACTTGTGTCCTGTTGCTCAGCAGTTTACTGCCTTAGCAAGGAACTATTTACCTTAGAGAGTACTGCATTAACCTCAATCTTTTTAACCTCTCTAGGGTAAAAACTTACCTACCATATTCGTCTTAAGGTTCGACTAAATTAGTATTTCACACATTTCAATGCTTATTTTTGAATGCGTCTCTCACAACAAAAATATTTCTATTCCTATAAAGAATAGTTGAGCTTGAAATTTCTGATTAAGGACAGACTAAAATGTGATGTCTTATTACTCTCTAGGGCAAAAACTTATTCACCGTATTCGTCTTAAGGTTCGATTAAATATTATCACACAAAAATATTTCTATTCTTACAAAGATTTAACTCGAGATTTTTTATTAAAAATAAATTAAAACGTGATATGTCTTATTATCACTAGTCCCCAAATTTAATAAGATAGAAACATTTTTTCTGATAGATACTCGACATAAATATAAAATATTTGAAGCATGATAGCAAAATAACATGACAGCAAATCAGCAAGATACTATCAGTATATATACAAATAAATAATTAAAATTTAACATATTGTTTCTCCCTTTCTCTTCTACTAGATCTCTCAACCTTTTCTTTTGGGTTCCCATCCGGTTGATTTACACATCAGAGTCTGACTAAATTTAAATTTGGAGAAGTTTCAGAAGTAAAGTGTTCCCTAATAAAAACGACTTTATACATAGAGGGACTCAAAGTTGTCACGTCTAATTAAGGATGAATAAGTACTTATCAGTTACCACTCCACCACAATCTTTGTCGGTAGATCTCTCAATTTTCAAAAGCATCTTGAAATCATAGAAGCTTCCAAAATACAAACAAACAAATTCATGCACTTGTTATCTTGAGTAATAGAAGAAGTAATACAAAAGCTAGAAGACACTTTTTTCATAAAATAAGTGATGGGTTCAGCTTTCTAAAGTTGAATTCAGCTCAATATGACAAGAAAAATACAATATATATGGCCTTTGACATTGGTTCTTGATTTTTTCCTTTGATTTGATGCTTTTGTATGTCACCTAGCAAAATGGGCTCTGAAAATTTTGAAGTAAAAAAGGCTTATCTATTTGTCCTACCATTAGTCAATACATCATTCAATTTTCAATTTATATGTGATAATATTTGATTAGACACTTTCAGATTAAATTCGTACATCTATACACTTTATATGTAGATTCGCAAGATTTTCAACTAGATTAATATGAAATTTTATTTGTATTTTTTGGGATTTTTTTTTTATCGAGCTAAGTTTTACGTGTTTTATCCTCACGATCCATGATCGAACTTTGGTCATTTATCTTGATCAAGGGGTGAATTTTTTTAGAATAAGTGTGTGTAATCTATATGGACAAACATTTAAAAACAATTGTGTATATTCTAAACCCTTTTAAGGTTTATTTTAGAGATTACTTTATAAAACCTTCCTAGTTAATTGTTTGTACAAGTAGTATTATATTTTCCTAGATCTTGAGATTGTGCTTAATTATCTTTCTTTAGTTTTGAACACTATTTTATTTGATTCTTCTTGAAAAAATAAGAAGAAAAAAAGGAATTGATTGTCTAAATTTGGTTCCCCTAAAAAACAATAAAATTTATTTATATTAGATATTTATATCAAATCAATATAATTTATCGTCTGAAAAAATAATAATAATGTTTGCTAATTCTCCTTAACCACCCGACCAAAAACCTAGTATAATTTGTCATTTGGCTGAAAAATTATTCAATTGTTGATTAGTACTAATTATGTCGTTTGGTACACATAGCTAAATTTAGAGGTGGATTTGGAGAGTGTGACGTATACGTAATTTTATTCGTATCTTATGAAAGTAAAAAGGTTTTTTTTTTTTTATAAATATTCGACTTAAGTAAAACATATTAAAAATTAGTAAGAAAAAGGAAATACAATATATAATAAAGAAGTCAGGTAAAAAATAGTGGAAAAAAAAAGAATAGTAACATAATAAATAGTATGATTACTGAAATTAAACTAAATCGGTAATAATAAAATCAAATAATAAGATATTAGGAGATAGAGTAATAATAACAATAACAATTATAATAATGAGAAAGGAAAACTAAATGACGCTCAACTACGTACTAACTTAATCCTCGACCTATATATCCTCCTAGCAGTGTATCATGTCCCGTCTAAACACCTCTCTTCTTTCCAGCAAATCGACTTCTACCACTTCTTACACCTATCATAAACAACCTCTCGCGCCCCTTCACTGAGACATTTATGAATATCCTCTTTTCATATACGAAATTATCTCGTTCTCACCTCCCTCGTCTTGATATAAGCATATTTTTTTGTAAAATTGGAACTGAAGTAAACAAGCTCAACACTAAACACAACATAAGTAACTTTATATTTCAGAACTCATAAAAATATTATTATGTCAATGTTTTTTTTTTCTTTTTTCCTTTTCCTATAAATTATTAATTAAACAGTTCAAATCTTATATTTATTAGAAATGATTTTTTTATTTTTACCTATCAATACAATTTGAATATGTACTTTAGCATTGCTGGAGGACAACAATTTGTGAGTTGACATATATATTAGACAAACTTTAGGACAACAATTTGAATGTGTGCATTTGTTTTTTTGTACACTATTATGTGAAAGTACTTGTCATAGTGAAATATGTCTCTCAATTTGCTTAAATTTATGATGAAATTTTTGTACTAGTGACACTGAGAAATACTACATAAAAAGTAAATTGTACTCTTTAATACATCAAAATTAAATTGTACTAGTAAAATTATAAATATATACTCTTTATTTTATTTTTTTACTTAGTGCTCGGTATCCGCTTTAATGGTCAACTAATTTGGTTTTACGTTGAAAATTCTTAGTTTGAAGTATAAATTGCTCCATGTCGAAAGCGACTCCATATCGACGGTCGAGGATGGAGATTAAAAAAAAAAACGTCGCCTGAGAGATTCGAACTCTCGCGGGGAAACCCCATGTACTTAGCAGGCACACGCCTTAACCACTCGGCCAAAGCGACAATTTGTTAAATGTTTACGCAAAGATGTATAAGAATGTGGCTGATTTCTCCATTTTTTAAAAATAAAAAAATTTGTTGAAGACTAGTGAGAAGTCATATAATATTTTACGGATATTTTTTTATTGGGTAAATCGAAAATCAAAATGATAACGATAAAAAACCGACAAAAAATATCTTATTGATTTGTTATTGAATTAGCATATTTCAAAACCGATAATACATAAAACCGAATCGAATCGACAGATGCACACCCCTACATATCAACATAAAATTGTTCACTGTTTAATACTACACGTGTATTAAATTTTCTCTCTTTTTTTCCGCTGCTATTTTTTCTTCTTGATTATCTATTTTCAGCATTTTTTTGGTTATCCTCACTTGCAACTTCTAACTCTCTTATCTTCTCATGTTGAATTGTGCAATTTCAATAATTTGATTTTCTATTGCGAGCTTCCATCTTTGTAACTTGGTTCTTAAATAGCATTAAGAAATGACCCTTTAAATTCAAATTTTAATTCTGAAATTGATTTCTACATTAAAGTGATAGAATGACTTTCCATATCATAACTTTTCAAATTCTTCCATTATGAGATTTATGATTACGATTAAAAACAATATCAATGTACTCATTTATCAAGAAAATGATAATTTAACTATTAAAGGGCTTAAGAACTTCAATTAAAATATTTATATTCAATCAAATTAATTTAGCAGAGGGGCAAAATGATAATTCAACTTCTCATTTTAGAGCTTCCGCTCATAATAATATATGATTAACTATAGAATCCATGAATATGTACACAAGGCTTCATTGACCTAATTGTTTTGAATAAACTTGATTACATTAATTCTACATATGAACATATTGAGAAATGTCTGATGCAACTTGGGAAATCCAATTAGCTGTAGTACCAAAGAAGAGTTCCCAAAACCAAAGATCCAATGCAAGAACAGAAGAGAAAATTAGCAGAGCTAAAGTCTGATATCGATTTAGAGGCCAACCTGAAACTTCTGCCATTTGTTTCAACAAAGGAAGTGAATTGGTTGTTAGGTTGCGGTTCGTGATGGACCAGGCAGTTATCCACTGTACTTCAGAAGGGACAAGGTCAAACTCTTCTCGTAGCCTACGTCCCAAATCTGGCATGTGACCGCCACCATAAAGGATAGCAATCTTATTGTGACCCTCATTCATAGCTCTTTGAAGTGCTTCTAATGCAGCTTTGTTTCTCTCTCCGATGATAACAGATTCCGCCTCTACATCAGCTGTGACCTGTGTGAATCTACATGTATAATGGGAAGACGTAACTACCTTTGTAAATGAAGAGAGGGAGTACCCAGCATGAACAAAAGAAGCATTGATCTTAAATGAAGACTAGAAACGATAAATAACTGTAACCATTACAGACAAGGAAAACGTAAACAAAAATTAGCATTGAGCAAAGGCGATTATCTGGAAAGTTATCCTTTCCGTCGATGCATAAACCTATAGACTGTAGGATCTGAGTTTGCATTCATGAATTACATGTGCTATGGATGGAGGAGGGTGTTCTTTAAAGAGTCCCATTGCATCTCCTTTTTGCATTTTTTCATGGAGTTGCTTTCTTTATGTCATTTCTTATTCTCATCGGATCAAGAAGAGAGAACAATAAAAATATTCCAGATAGCTACAAACCAAAACCAAAACTCAATTTTGATTGCCCAAAATAAACTTACTCGGATGTTAGTCGCTTTGCTAGGAAGACCTTCATTGCAGCACCAAAATCAAGTCTAGACAAGGCTTCTAGTTCAGGATATTCAGCTGGTTGGCTTTTCACATCTGTACAAACACCTCCAATGATAAGAAGTCCAACAAGAGGCATCGGCAGCACCCGAGAAGCCCATAGAAGTTTGGATCTCCAAGGGTCAAGATCATCTGGGATTGTAGGTTGCACAAGTGCTTTTGTTGATTTAAGTGTCATATCTCTGGCAAATGTGAAGAAGCTCTCGCCTCTTTCAGTCTGAAAGGATTATACATAACATGGTGAGATCATCCGATTGTATGGACAGAGAATTAATCTATACTTGCACTAGAAAAAACTGACAAAAGAAGATAAAAATGGCATGTTAAAACTAGATGTTGGGAAATGTTGGTCTGACATACAAAATTACAAATAATAATATTTATGCACGCACCATACGTACATACATATAAATCAACTTTCAATCTGTACCATAGAAATACACATAAATCAAGTGTCATGTGCTCAAAATGGGACATGAAATGAACCAAGTGAGAGAGAGGCTACAAGTGTATGAACATCCTGAATAAACAGCAATTCATATAACAAGTAATGGACTTGGCAGCAAAGTTATCACATAGAGTACCTGGAGTAACTTGAAGGTCTCAAAATCAAGATCCGCATGGTACCAATTCTCACCCTCGTAATCAAGACAATCTAGTTGGAAATCAAGCGTGAGAAATCTTGCCATCTGCCGTTGGATGAAGCCTATAATATTAAATCCCTTTGATCTTGAACTTTTTAGTTTCTTTCTAGAAATAGAACTTTTTCTACTGTCTAAACTTTCTCTGCTGGCTACCATCTCATAGAGAATGCAATCATATGGTTCAAGTTCCTTTTGTAGGGCGGTGAAGTACCTGCAAATACAATATCAAATCCAGGTTCAACTGTTCTGTCAGACAAGATCAAAAAAGAATGATACAGACATAGCAGGTTAGAAAGATGTTTCCCATTGACCATACTTGACATCAGGATACACATCAAGATATCAGATAAAACATTATGGAACAAAAATTGAATAACCATGATAACAAGACAGAATTAAGATAGAAGCTATGGTAGATAAGCAATCAGACTCTATACAAAAACTGATTCATAAAGGTACGGGATAATTATTTAATTATCGGGACAATGATTACTTCTATCAAATCCTTCTGACAAACAGACAGGTCATAGATTAGTACCCCAAAGTTGAATGTACTGTTATCTTTTGATATGGTTAAGCAATCGACCTCGAGTGTGAAAACAGTGGTAGGATGCAAAGAAGTTTCATACAACCATGGGTTTACACCAGGGATTTGCATAAAGTATGTATTAGGACACCCTAACTACAGATGAAGTAACTAACAGTATACAAGAATACATTCAGTGTGTAAGCTTGTGCAGACAATATGTGCCAATGGACGATACTAGTGAGAATACAATTACCACTTTGACATGGATACTATACATTACCATTTGAGAGTCACAACAAGAAGGTGCAACTTTATCCAATCAATTACTTTTCACTCATGCAAATTGAATTATACAGCCTTATAACTAGCTGTTTATCATATACATTTCTAATTCCTCACATATGTCTTATGTGTCAACCTTTACAAAAAGTTGCTATTTTGTTTGGCGTTTCACATAAATGATAAAACATAGATGCTACCATGTTCAAGGTCAAACCATTACAAGAAAAGATCATCTTAACGTCTTCAACTAATTGATGATGAATTCATAATCAATCAATCTACATCTCCATAATCAAGCAAAAAACAGAAATAATCTCACTTCCTAATAACATTTTTCTGGATTCTGAGAGATTGAACTTACTCTTTATCAGCAATGTGTATTGTCGACACCAAATCAACCTACACAGTCAAAATTTCGTAATCACAATCAAACTTCAGAATTCGAATTTACAAAATGTAGCCAAATATTGAATCATTTCTCTAATAAGGCTCGAATCTAAGTTCGTGCGTTTACATAGCCAGCTCCTCAAACTTGTTAGGATATTCCATTTTAACGCTCAACTAAGCCTTGTTCCTATTAAACACCTCACTACTAGTAAAGTGTTCCAATTAGACACTTCCAATTCAAATTTTAGAAAAACTTCCACGCGAGTTTCCATTCGTCTATTAGATAGTTAAAGTAACCACATAAAATACGTTATCGCCTATAGACGAATGTATGTGTTACGAGAAATGACATGTTTTATATGGTTAACTTAACTAGTAGACTAATGAGAACACACAATAAAAGGAATTCTAAAATTTGAGCCTAAACTGTCTAATTGGAAACACTCTTAGTTCAAGTGTTTAAATGGAGTATGCTCAGTATAATACACACATAAACACACTATCTATGAAAATTCCGGAGGGTTCAGTGAGAGAAATTTGAACCTGGAGAAAAGGTTGAAGAAGAGACCAAGGGAACTTCTTCCGGTAAGTAACGACGGCGGTTTGCAATTCAGCTGTGCTAACGCTATCATCAGAGCTGGTTCCTTTTTTGAACCTCATAAAATCAGCAATCGAATTATTCTGCAGGAATTGCTCCGGCGAGTCATTGTTGTTAGTATCAATCAATACCTGCCTCGCGAAGACGTTGAGCTTCGGAAAACGAGGAATTCGCCGGAAGGAAAACGACGGGGAAGGTGAATCGGAGTTGAAATTCGAAGGAATTGAAGATGGAGATGTTGAAGAGAGTAGAGAGAGAGCGCGATGAACCATAGCTCTTCTCTTTTAGAGAGAGAGAGAGAAGAGGATATGGTGAAGAGAAATGGAGTGATGAAAAATTTGTTATAAGAGAGAAAAAATCTGTTACTCTTCGTTGTGGCTATTTTGCACGCAAAGTGATAGCTTATTTATATATTTTCTTCTTTGAAAAATTGCACTAAAAGGACAAATTACAGAAATCACATATTTTAATAGAATTTACAGTCTAATTCTTAAGAGTCTATAATTATAAAAATGCATCAAAGCGAATATAATAATATAAGTGTTAGATATATTAATTTAATGCGTGAGATATATTAGTTTGATGCGTGAGATACACTAATCTGATGCGTGAGATACACTACTCTGATGTGTGAGGTACAATTTATACATAATACATTAATCTAATGCGCGAGATACATTAATCTGATGCGCGAGATACACTCATCTGATGCGCGAGATACATTAATTTGATGCGCGAGTTACATTTTATACATGATACACTAATGTGATGCGCGAGATACAGTAATTTGATGCGCGAGATACATTAATGTGATGCGCGAAAATGAAGAAATTTTGAAAATTTGTAAAACTTATATGGGATAATGGTAATAAGTAAATTAAAAGGTGAAATTTTCGTAAATAATCCTTGAAAAAATATAAAAATAGTGAAAATTTATATAGTCGATCTCCACTTGCTTAGTAAAGTGTTCTCTCACTAAGAACTTATAGGATCCTAAAAGAATAATTCTCCCTCTTTGATAAAATATTTAGAGAATCAACACACGGTAGTTCGAAGAGAGTGGTTTATACGAAGACCCTTATCCCTACCTTGTGAAGGTAGACAAACTGTTTCCGATAGAGCATCAGAGAATCAATATAACAAAAAATAGAAGAAATGGAGTACTAGAAGGAACCCCAAAAACTACACAAACTTCTTAAATATTACAAAGATAATAATTTTTCTGTAGCAGTTCAATACAACAATTTTCATCCAACCTATAACAAACAACATGAAGAATATCCCAAGTAGAAGAAATAATTTAAATAGATATGTAAAATAGCAAGAATGAATGCAATGAACTAACTAATACAAGGTTGCAATATGTGAAAAAATAAGAGAGAAATTCATGAGGAAGTAATCCATGGAGAACAGACAGACCTGCAAGCCTGCGATAATCTACCTCTAGCTAATATCCATTCCAAGGTCGGATATATGACAATCTCTATAACTTTCTTCCCAAAATATAACGTATAACTTCTGTGGCAACTCGTTGTTCCACACTCCATTTGGCTCGGAGAGAAGTCAGGACTAAGCTACTCCTGTTTGTGATAACAATTGAAGACCAGCCTTTAAATCCTCTGGAGTAATCGTTAGTAGTTCGTCTGAGTCTATACAGTCAAAACTGAGTCTCAGGTCCAAATTCTCTCTTGCATTAACTAGCAATGGATCGACCAGACCTCCATTCATCTCCTTGCGCTGTTTTTCAGTGGTTTCTTCCTTGATAAGTGCTGCAACAGCATCAACGCTACATGAAGGATGCAACTTGAATCCGTAGAGCAAACTACAATCAGCTTGATTGGTCATTTTAAGATGAAGAATTGTGGCAAGGTCTTCAGAGCTGAAGTTGTCAAAATGGAAAAACTTTGTTACTCTTCTACAGAAACCTTCATTAGAAGTGATAACGCGCTTCATTGGTTCACTGTAACCTGCAAATATTACTACAATTTTCCCGCTGTCCATAACAGACATTATCTCTTCTAGTGCTTCCAAACCATAGTCCTTGTCATCCGACTTCTGCATAGGTATTAATCGATAGGCTTCATCAACAAAAAGAATCCCCCCTTCAGCTTCTTGGATCTGCATATTTGCCCAAGACTTGGTGAGCTAAAAGATAAAATATTTATGGGAAATGTGCAAGAATTTCGAGAGTCATGTAAAGCTTACCTTTCTCCTTGTCTTTGGCCCTGTATGGCCAACAAATTCACCAACCAAATCGGTTCTCTGCACCTCTGTCACCTTGTTGCTGGGAAGGATCCCCACCATATGCAGCAATTTTCCAAGAATTCGAGCAACCATAGTTTTTCCTGTAATGGTACCATCACAAAATCTTATAAATCAACCTAGAAGATATTCATCAAACACACAAGTTCGCAAGGCATACACCAAAAAGTAAAAGGTGTAACACATCTACATTCAACAGTATCCCTGACGTAACCAGGAGCTACAAGGTATGCTCTTTATTTCTGTAAGTTTTGCGCCTCATCTTTTTGCTTCTCTTTAAAACTATGCAAGTATTTTACAGAGAGCAGACAAGGAAGGAATTCCATTAGTAATTGGCCCCCACCCTTTCAATAAATAGACCAGGTGAAACATTGTACGATGCCGTATTGGAAACAAATAGTCAAAATTCTGTTGATTGATGATAGAACATATCACTAAAGATGCTTTCTTCATAAATTGTAATGTAGACTTGATTACCTGTACCAGGGTTACCAAGGAAAGCCATATGGGGTGGTCTTCTTGCACCGACTTTAAGCCCCAGGGCCTTACGCCTCTCATCCAAGAGCATCCCCTTTGCCCATTTGCGGAGTTGCAGTTTAAGTTCATCTAGCCCCACTATTTTAGATAATTCGCTTTCTAGTTCATCCATTTTAGCTTTGGTCTGGCTACATGCTTCAATGGCTTTACGTTTTCTTTGTTCATCAAGATACTGCTGGAGAAGTTCACGCAACTTTTCATTTCCAGGGCCTTGAGAGAGATGATGTATAGGAGTCTTTCCCTCCTGCACTTCATATATTTCATAATTAGCAGTGACCAGAAAAGGAACAGGACGTTTTTAATAAATGGAATCTATCGTACATCATCTTCAGCACTACAATCCGCGTTATACTCCAACAATGTCTTTACTGTTGAATAGTCTTCGGCTCGTAGTGAGTGCCAAACAGCAAGGTGCAGCGGAGTCATCCCATTCTGCAGAAAGCCACATGAAAATGAAAATTAGAACAAAGCGAGAAGCATGTGTTCATGGTCCAATCACAACTGAAGCAGTAAACATACACACATTGGCTCTGGCTTCGACAAGAGCACCATGAGCAAGAAGCATCTTTGCTGTTTCATTACAACCATTCTTGGCTGCCATGTGCAATGGTGTCTCTCCATACTGCAATGCACGGAATATTAACCCCAGAAACAAGAAAGCAAGAAGTTACAAGAGTGACCAAGTCCAGTCAGCTCCAAAATAAAATGCAACTGTATGCAATTGGTAGATTCCTTCACGTACCATGTTCTTGGCTTCCAGCTCCACTTTCTCTGGGCCCGGCCAACTGAGCAAAAACTTGAGTATTTCGACATTGTTGTAACCAGCAGCAACATGAAGAGGCGTCTGCACCATCTGCATCCAGAAAAGTAGCAAACTATATAAAGAAAATACTTTTCACAATCAATCATCTAGTCTAGCTTCCACAAGACTATGACCAGATAAACATGATCAGTAGCCAACTGTTTCGAACTTCTACAAAACTACCAGTACCCTGTTTCATTCCCTACCCTCTAGGAACTTCCAAAGAAAACATAAAAGCAAGAAAGATCAAAGACATCATAACCCCAGCGACTATTTATAATAGCTCAGATTTAGCTCCATTTCTAAGTAAAACATCAACATCTTGAAACAATAAAGGGCAGGACATAACTCCATTTAAAAAGCTATATATCAGCATTTGACCATGATATTCCATACCTCCAGTCACAAACTACACCAGCGTAGTACAATTAACTCTATTAAATTGGCAACCAGATAACCATTCAGCTAAGCTCCATTCCACTCATTTACCAAAGCAACTGTGTTATTATGTATAGGATGCCACGTTTTGATTTTCAACAGAACACACAAGCAAAAAAAAGCTTTTTTAAATCCAATAATAATATAGATGTTTAACACGGGCAAACTGATTTTGTCTATGGCTGTGCATACGAGGACGATAAGGATATCATATGCATCTTCCTCTTTTCTTAATAGTAAAAAAAGTTGAAGATGCATAAGGATATTCTTATTGTTCAAATGCTTTTAACCTTATTTTATATCTAACCTCTATTTATTCATTGTTGTCACTATTAATCTTGCCCCAAATGACTCAAGGTTTCGAGCTCCTAGTTTGCATACATAAAGCATAACCTAGAGGATTTCAAGAACATACTCTCGATATCCAACTGAAATTTCCACAAACGACACGGTATTCATAATTGCATTATCCTATAATTAAGGGGATCTTTAATACACAATTCCCTTGTACAAAATTGGCTTTTTTTAAGACACATTTCTTTATCCTAACATCTTTACATACATAAAGCCTACATTCTTTTTCCTATAATCCTCATGTTCAGGCCATCTTCCGCAGATGCAGATTCAGGATTTAAAGTCTATGAGTTCCTATACGCGACCCAAAACTAATATACAATTTAATAACCAGATTCAAAATCAAATCTTTATAAACATTTCATGATTTTTCAACACATAAACAGGAAATGTGCAAAAGCTACTTCATTCACTCTGTCCACCAAAGCTCAAACAGATTAAAAAACAACCCACCTTTATGATCCAATATATAAAAAAAAACCTTTTTATGAAAAATGCTAAAGACAACAAAGATTGTGTTTATATAATTAATACATAAAGCCAAATTGAGCAAGATAGAGATCTTACAACAGGGTTACGTTCATTAAGAAGAAAAGGGTTGTCATTTAGCAACTTTTTAAAGGCAACAACATCCCCAGATTGTGCTAACCCATGAATAGTTATGGGTTTGGAAGATCTTGAACGTTGATCCCTTGTCCTCTGCATTTCTTCTTCCTATCTTTGTTTCCCCTCTCTCTCTCAAGAACAGAACAGAGATTGAAGGGAAAAAGTATAAACACAAGAACTTTTTTTTCTCTCAGAGGAATTTTGTCAAACAAGTCATAGGTGAGTCATTTGGTACACAAAAACTCGGCCAAATCTAGCAGCTGTGGCCGCTAAACTTTTTTTAATAAATGCTAATTGGGTGGCTGTCATAACTGGATACCAATAGCAATAAGCACCTTCCTTATTTTGACTTGACGGAGTTTAAGAAAATAAAAAAAAATAAAAACATAAAATTTTTATGGTCTTAAATTGTTTGATTATAATATATATTAAAATATTTTTTATTTTTATAATCTTAAGTATATCATGTGAAAAGGAATAAAACTTATCTGCATCGAGTGTTTACACTAACCTAATACATGCATGTTATGTGTTGAAGCTTATTGTTTATTTTACTTCATTAAATTACGTAGTAATGAAATTGCATTGATTTGACGTAAATACTCGATACGGATAAGTTTTTCCCTGTGAAAAGTCCAAATTAAAAAAGAAAAAAATGTTGATATATGACTGTCATCAAACTTCTAGAAAAAAAAAGTTTATTTATGTTTTTCGTAAAATGTTTGGTTCATATATGTTATTTTGTTTGACAAAAGACTTATCCATGTCGTTATTTATTTATTGATAAACTTTTTTCTCAAAGTTTGATGGAATATATTTGAAACTTTCTCTCATTAAAAAATTATCAAAAGAGAAAGAGATTGTATTATTTACTAAAGGGACTAAAAAAAGAAGATAATCAAATTGAAATGAAATAAATAGCTTATATGTTATTTGTCATCAAGATATCACCTCTAAAATAAACTGAATTTGAAGTATATAAGTTAAATCTGTTTAAATTTGATATGGATGTTATTAAGAAGTCTGATGTTGGTAGTGAATATGAAATAAAATAGACAATCTTGTGGGTCATTTTAATCTCTTGAATTAGACTTGCCCGAGGGTCCTTCATTTAGATGTGCCTTTTTTCTTCTCGAAGTGGAATTTCTCTTTGCTTTCTCTTTTGACTTGTGCCAAACTGTCATTTTTTGTTGTCATCGGGTGAATAATTCATTCAATTTTGATATTGTTAACCAATTGTCGAATAAATCTCTAAATCATTATCAAGATTGCTGAAAAAGAACTTGTGTCATATTTGAATACAAGAATAAGAAGAACAGAAGTATAAAAAAACAAGAAGATGAAGAGGCGAATATTCTTTCACTTGCTTGGTAACCTCTTTGTCTAAATAAATAAAATTCAAACCTTGCAACGATGTTAGACTTTAGACATATGAATTATAGAGTTAGGACGAAATAATATACGTTAAATACATAATCAATTACTAGACGGACTGGTTAACCCATGAAGGTGTTCTGCGTGGTGGATCTCTGCCAAAGCCCAAATGTATCAGCTCAGATCCATCATTCTTGGATTGGGCCAAAATTGCATAAGGCCCAATAAAAGTGGGGGTTTTCTGTTGGGCTATGTATAGAATGAAACAGAAATCATAGGTATCTCTTTGAGAAATATATTATTTTTTGGGGCAAATGACAGAAATCACATACTTTTAAGGTAAAATTATCATTTGTTCCTTATAAGTTTATAATTACATAAATTCCTCAAACTGATACAATAATATAAGTGTTGATACATTAATCTGATGCGCGAGATACATTTATCGTTAAGTAAGACACATTACAATTCATATATGCTACACTAATTTGATGTACATTTTATACATGATACACTAATATGATGCGAGATACATAATTGATGTGTTGATACATTAATGTGATGCGTGAAAATGAGGAATTTTGGGGATTTGTAAAACTAATAGGGGATAATGGTAATAACAGAACTTAAAGGTAGAATATCTGTCATTTTTCCTAAAAAAAATTAGAGTTTACAATATGACTTTTTAAAAACATTTTTGAGCTAGATCGACTTAAAATAACATATAACTCGACATATTAATTTGTTGGTTGCAATCTACAATCTTCAGATTATGAGCATGATGAGTTCACTAATTCCTTTACTTAGCATTTCGTTTTTGTTGTATGTGAAGTGAATGTGTAGTTGAACCATACAACTACAAGATTATTTTGTGTAGTTGAAAGCAAATGAATTAAAAAGTGACGAGTACATCAATAATCTATTAAATTCGTTAAAGTATTTTTACTAGATATTTCTGCTCACATTTTTAAAAAGTTCATAAGCATGTTCCATTAATTAGAAAAGCCAATCACTTCTAATATTTCACCTCACTAATTATATGTATTTATCTTACTAAGACGTAAAACTTACATCAAACATGTTCTAGTTGAATTAGATATGACTGACTTATAATGTACATATTAAACGTTTGAGGATACTCATAATTTTTTTTCAAAATTTAAATAAAAAATATCTAATTAAAATATATGATAATTCAAACATTTAAGTAAAATATATTAGTAATAAATCTTTAAAAATTATCGACATATTTCTCCCATCTTAATATTCCTTATAAATATTTCTTTTTTCATTTTATTCCTTTTTTCATTTTTTTTTTTTTTGTGTGTGTGTGGGGGGGGGGTTGTGTTTCAAATCGTACTCTCAACATAATTTTTTTATTTAGGCTAATAGGTATGACTTATGAGGTAGTAAAGAAAAATTTGTTACTATATTAATATTATTTTCTAATTAAAGTTCCTATAATCACGCTGTCATTCACATGGTTTTTTTTTTCCAACAAAAAATAATGACAATATTTTGACCAAACTATGATTGGTAAAATTTTCTATTATTATGTTTTTTGGTCACACAACTTTATCCTTTTTTTTATGTCAATTTAGTAATGTCATTTATTTCTTTAAAAAACAGAAAATAGATTAATCTTTTATAGCCAATTCCGCAATTGTCGGTTAGGTAATAATTTTTCATTTTATTTACTTCGATTTCTATTTCAAAAATAGATACTTTCTTTTTATTTATTTTTAAAATTAAAAGATATTTTTTCTTCATTTATTATTATTAAATACAGTAAACAATTGCGTGAAATAATACTCCCTCCGTTTCAAAAAGATTTGTGTAGTTTAATTTGGAACGGAGTTTAAGAAAAGAAAGAAGATTTTTTAATCTTGTGATTCTAATTTAAAGTTATGTCAAATGTACCAAAATACTCTTTAATCTTGTGGTCTTAAACATGCAACGTGGAAAGTTAAAGTTAAAGTGTTGCCAAAAAAGGAAAGGGATCATTCTTTTTTAAACAGATTAAAAAGGAAATAAGGTCATTCTTTTTTAAACGAAAGGAGTAATAATTTACAGTTTTTAAAAATATTATTAATAAGATTCATTTAAACGTAAGTTTAGGTGCAAAACGCTGTTTTTCTGACCAAAAGAAAAAAGAAAAAGAAAAAGGAAGACCTTAGATACAGTTTTTCTTTTTTTCTTTTTAAATAGACGGTTCTTTAATTATATCATCGTGTTAGGGATAAAAAAAATAGTATGGAAAATAGTGATGGAAAAGATTTTTTATTCTTGTTTGGTTGTTATGTTTAGGATAATTTATCTCATCATTTATACAAACTGATGAGATAAGTTATCCAGATAGCTAATCTCATAATAACAAATCCTCGAATAACTTATTCCAATAGTACACGAGATATAGCTTATAGAATATTATAATAAGAAAATACAATTTTTTTTTCTTATATAAAAAACTATTTGCCCCGAAGTTATAAATTAAAGATGAATACGAATATAGGTAAATGACGAAATGACCCCTAATAACCTAAAATAAAGAGATTAACTTTTATAAATTTTGATTCAACGAAAATATCAAAGTAGGATTGCAAATAAAGACTTGAGACCAGTGGCGGAATTAGAATTTTCAATAAAGGATTCAAAATCTAAAAATATAGAAACACAAAGTAGAAGAAAGGGTTCGACATCTACTGTATATATCAGGGCCGGAGCCACCTTCAACGAAGGGGATTCATCCGAACATCCTTCGGCGGAAAATTATATTATTTATATATGGTTAAAATAATTTTATATATATATATATATATATAGTAGATGTCGAACTCCTTCGGCTACTTTATGTGTCTATTTCTACAGATTTTAAACTCCCTTATTAAAAACTTAATTCCATCTCTTATATATACCTAATAAAATATTTTAACTATGTAAATCACATAATTTTATGTGAAAAAAAACTCGTTTATATTGTAAAGTGGCTCCGCCACTGGTTGAGAGGGGTCATTTTTTGTCATTGTGATTCCAGCCTACCATATCGATATTATGAGCTAGCTATTATATTACGAAGTTTAATATAATATAATTTTGAGTTTTATATATAAATATATATATATATATATATATATATATATATATATATATATATATATATATATATATATATATATATATATATATATATGTGTGTGTCTTTTTACGTTTTCCACGTCAAAAGATTTTAAAACAGATTTTAAAATCACAAGATATATATGTGAATATGTTTGACGTGATATATATTCAAACGAACAACATCGTTATTTTATAATAATGTTTGAAACGTGAAGTACTAACTAATAGTGTGGTTTTATGCTTATATTAGTATATGCTCTAATTAACAAGTTGGAGTTATTAAATTAATTACCAGATTTCATACTTTTATCAAATCCACATTAATTAGCTACTAATTGTAACTTTTTTTAAGAAACTTTATAAGTAAAATTGTATATTAATATTTTTATTTGTTTTAATTTATTTATCTTAGTTCTTTTAATATGTTAAAAAGTAATAATTTTTTCCTCTTTTTTAATCCATCTTAATTATAATTTTTCATATGATATGTGTAAGATTAAAAGATTAAGAAATGTTTTGGAACGTTTGATATATTTTTAATTTAATAAAATAAAATTTAAATATTTTTTTATCAAATTTTATATTAAATTAGAATCAAATAAATAAATAAAATATTAAAAAGAAGGTCAAACACGACAGTTCAAAGTCCAAACAAATAAGAGCTCACCAAAGACGTGCAACATTATTTCCTTTGAGTTTGAGTTCTAAGCATCCATTTGATGAAATGATATATAAACGTGTATTTTAATTTAATTATAATTGATATTATATTTTTTAATTTTTTAATGTACGTTATCAAAAATTTAAATTTATTTATGTGTTGTATAAATAGACTACAAATTCATGCATCTAATATGAAAATTCATATATGAGATATACACACTTGAACTGATTTTATCATGTCAGGTAGAATGCATGTCATGCAATATGACATCTGTGTTTATTTGTTTAATTTTATACAATTTAAGTGTCTAATTATGTACACTGATATGTAGTATGGGGGCATAATTAAATGATAGTTGATGTCGAGTTAAGTCACTTATATACATTATGCCTTGATAGATTAATAATGCAGATGTTTAGTCATTGATTTTAGGTGAATATTATACAAATAAAATATTGTTAAGAGTTAATTATATTATATTTTTACTCTTTTCCAAACTACAAATGTCTTAAATTTGATGGAATCCCAAAACGTATCGATATATTGTGTCCCTATTTTAAATACATCGATCAATGTCTTAATATATTGCGTATTTGATTGATACATTCACGCAAAGTGACATATTCGCGAATAGGAGAGAGTAGAAATTTTTGTAATTTTTTAAAATGATAGAAAAATTTAGAAAATATGATAAAATAATTAAATTGTGTATTTAGATAATTCCTTCTTTATAAATTAATTTGTAAAATTGAAGATAAAGTTGCATTTGATTATTATTCTTGCACATAATATTAGAAATAATGTTCATTCTTGAATATTGCATAAATACAATTTTAAAATGAAAAAATAAATAATTAATCAGAAAAAAGATTATATATATGTATAGTTATTTCTAAATTTAAATATAAACTTCGATTAAGATTTGAATTTTCTGGGCCAAACTCTAATTTTTTTTAAAAAATTAAAAAATTATTCAAAAAATACAAATAAAATTATTTGTCATTATAAATATTTGCTGACCATGCATGCATAATATTCTTCATTTGCAGGCCTTTTCAAATAACTTCTGGCAACTAGTTGTCATTTTGCAAATATTATTCATGCAATTTTGCCTTTAAAGACATGTTCTTTGTTTGTTTTTTTACTTTATTAAATAAAATAAAATAATGCATCAAATATATATATTATAAATATATAAAAATAAAATTCACCTACATTTAAAAGTCAATAAAATTGTTTATTCACAATATATTTCATAACGTTAACGTAAGAATAGGTCTATAGTTCCCTACCGTTGAATAATAAAATCGTGCATAACTTTAATACTTTATTTGTTGGTCTTTTATTGACATGTTAACAACAATATAACTTCAAACTTCAGCAAAAATCGAACCATAAAATCGAAATAAATATATGACAATTTTATAAAAATAGCGCGGAAAAAAGTTGTAGAGAAAGAAAGAGATCTCAAAATTGATGTTTAAATATAAAGTCAGGTGGATTTGAAATCAAAAAATCGAATTGAATAATGAGCTATAGTCAGCTATAAAAGAACTTGTTTTTTTTCTTCCAAACTATCTAAATTAATAAATGTAAAACTGAATATCGTCTTTCTATATAAATTCAAATGTTATTTTAATTTATTTCCTATAATGTGGGATGACATCGCTCATATTACAAAATTTTATATTACATTTAATTAAAACGAATTAATTAAAATATCTTTCGTCGAAAAATCATTATCTATATAAAGGTCCACTTTTCTATTCTAACATCCAATATTGAATAGTTTGACCATATTTTGAAGACAAAGATATTTAGAAAAAAATTAAAAGTTTTCTAAAACCAGCTATTTATGGATAGTGAAATTATTATTATTTTTACTAATTGGATAATTTATTATATTATAATTTTTTTTTAAAACGCGTTAATTATAATTAGATGTTTGGTGTTGTTTCCATGCATCCAGCTTTTTTTTTTTGCCATTTTACTTTAAATTTAATGCTATTTTTCAACACTAAAATAAATATATTATATGTGTAAATAAAAAAAGAAAAAAAAAAGGAAAATGTAAAACTACACGTTAACTAATCATTGACTAATTAAATTTTGAAACCCAATTAGTGTCACACTAATCATTTACTTTAACCTAAACAATATTTATACTCCAGCAAGATTTTAGTCACTCACATTAATAATAAAAAGGCTATTGAGTGATTATTCAGTACTACAAACTACTAAAAACGAAACGTTAAAACTTCGATATATTTATATCAAATCAATTGATATATTATATGTTTTGCAAGTAGACTTTTATTACTTAGTAAGTAGTTTGATATGCATTTTTATCATCAAAATTACTCAATCATTAATAAGTTGATTATGATTTGATATTAGATTATACACAAAATATATATAAATTAGTTTGAGATTATCTCAGGTGAATTATTACTTATAAAAGGCTATGTAAGACATACATAACTAGTTATAATTTTATATAAATTTAAGTATTTATTAATACACACAAATTGAATATTATAAATATAAATTGGTGTAAAATTAAATGACATTTTTAATGTTTTATAACAAATTTAAAAGTATTTGAATTTTGTTAAAAAGTTAAATAAAATTGACGTGTAGTACACCAAATTAGACATTCTAGTTGGAACTTACAATCTAGAAGAACGACAAAGAAGGCCTAATCTCATAATAACAATCCTCGAATAACTTATTCCAATAGTACACAGGAAATTATAGCTTATAGAATATTATAATAAGAAAATACAATTTTTTTTTTTATATAAAAAACTATTTGCCCCGAAGTTAATAATTAAAGATGAATCACGAATTAGGTAAATGACGAAATGACCCCTAACTACTAAAATAAAGAGATTAACTTTTATAAATTTGATTCAACGAAAATATCAAAGTAGATTCGCAAATAAAGACTTGAGACCAGTGGCGGAATTAGAATTTTCAATAAAGGATTCAAAATCTAAAAATTATAGAAACACAAAAGTAGAAGAAAGGGTTTCGACATCTACTGTAATATCAGGGCCGGAGCCACCTTCAACGAAGGGGATTCATCCGAACATCCTTCGGCGGAAAATTATATTATTTATATATGGTTAAAATAATTTTATATATTATTATATATATATAGTGATGTCGAACTCCTTCGGCTACTTTATGTGTCTATTTCTACAGATTTTAAACTCCTTATTAAAACTTAATTCATTCTTATATATACCTCATAAAATATTTTTAACTATGTAATACACTATTTTATGTGAAAACTCGTTTATATTGTAAAGTGGCCCGCCACTGGTTGAGAGGGGTCATTTTTTGTCATTGTGATTCCAGCCTACCATATCGATATTATGAGCTAGCTATTATATTACGAAGTTTAATATAATATAATTTTGAGTTTTATATATAAATATATATATATATATATATATATATATATATATATATATATATATAATATATATATATATATATATATATATATATATATATTGTGTGTGTCTTTTTACGTTTTCCCACGTCAAAAGATTTTAAAACAGATTTTAAAATCACAAGATATATATGTGAATATGTTTGACGTGATATATATTCAAACGAACAACATCGTTATTTATAATAATGTTTGAAAACGTGAAGTACTAACTAATAGTGTGGTTTTATGCTTATTTAGTATACTGCTCTAATTAACAAGTTGGAGTTATTAAATTAATTACCAGATTTCATACTTTTATCAAATCCACATTAATTAGCTTACTAATTGTAACTTTTTAAGAAACTTTATAAGTAAATTTGTATATTAATATTTTATTTGTTTTAATTTATTTATCTTAGTTCTTTTAATATGTTAAAAAGTAATAATTTTTTCCTCTTTTTATCCATCTTAATTATAATTTTTCATATGATATTGTAAGATTAAAAAGATTAAGAAATGTTTTGGAACGTTTGATATATTTTTTAATTTATAAAATAAAATTTAAATATTTTTTTATCAAATTTTATATTAAATTAGAATCAAATAAATAAAAAATTATTAAAAGAAGGTCAAACACGACAGTTCAAAGTCCAAACAAATAAGAGCTCACCAAAGACGTGCAACCATTATTTCCTTTGAGTTTGAGTTCTAAGCATCCATTTGATGAAATGATATATAACGTGTATTTTAATTTAATATAATTGATATTATATTTTTTAATTTTTTAATGTACGTTATCAAAATTTAAATTATTTATGTGTTGTATAAATAGACTACAAATTCATGCATCTAATATGAAATTCATATATGAGATATAACCACTTGAACTGATTTTTATCATGTCAGGTAGAATGCATGTCATGCAATATGACATCTGTGTTTATTTGTTTAATTTTATAGATTTAAGTGTCTAATTATGTAACACTGATATGTAGTATGGGGCATAATTATTGATCAGTTTGATGTCGTGAGTTAAGTCACTTATATACATTATGCCTTGATAGATTTCTAGGATGTTAGTCATTGATTTTAGGTGAATATTATTACAAATAAAATATTGTTAAAGTAGTTAATTATATTATATTTTTACTCTTTCCAAACTACAAATGTCTTAAATTTGATGGAATCCCAAAACGTATCGATATATTGTGGTCCTCATTTTAAATACATCGATCAATGTCTTAATATATTGCGTATTTGATTGATACATTCACGCAAAGTGACATATTCGCGAATAGGAGAGAGTAGAAATTTTTGTAATTTTTTTTAAAATGATAGAAAATTTAGAAAATATGATAAAATAATTAAATTGTGTATTTAGATAAATTCCTTCTTTATAAATTAATTTGTAAAATTGAGATAAAGTTGCATTTGATTATTATTCTTGCACATAATATTAGAATAATGTTCATGTCTTGAATATTGCATAAATACAATTTTAAAAATGAAAAAATAAATAATTAATCAGAAAAAAGATTATTATATGTAAGTAGTTTATTTCTAAATTTAAATATAACTTCGATTAAGATTTGAATTTTTCTGGGCCAAACTCTAATTTTTTTTAAAAAATATAAAAATTATTCCAAAAAATACAAAATAAAATTATTAGTCATTATAAATATTTGCTGACCATGCATGCATAATATTCTTCATTTGCAGGCTTTTCATAACTTCTGGCAACTAGTTGTCATTTTGCAAATATTATTCATGCAATTTTGCGCTTTAAAAGACATGTTCTTTGTTTGTTTTTTTACTTTATTAAATAAAATAAAATAATGCATCAAATATATATATTATAAATATATAAATATAAAAATTCACCTACATTTAAAAGTCAATAAATTGTTTATTCACATATATGTTCATAACGTTAACGTAAGAATAGGTCTATAGTTCCCTACCCGTTGAATAATAAAATCGTGCATAACTTTAATACTTTATTTGTTGGTCTTTTATTGACATGTTAACACAATATAACTTCAAACTTCAGCAAAAAATCGAACCATAAAAATCGAAATAAATATATGACAATATTTATTAAAATACGGCGGAAAAAAGTTGTAGAGAAAGAAGAGATCTCAAAAATTGATGTTTAAATATAAAGTCAGGGTGATTTGAAATCAAAAAATCGAATTGAAATAATGAGCTATAGTCAGCTATAAAAGAACTTGTTTTTTTCTTCCAAAACTATCTAAATTAATAAATGTAAAACTGATATCGTCTTTCTATATAAATTCAAATGTTATTTTAATTTATTTCCTATAATGTGGGATGACATCGCTCATATTACAAAATTTTATATTACATTTAATTAAAACGAATTAATTAAAATATCTTTCGTCGAAAAATCAATTATCTATATAAAGGTCCACTTTTCTATTCTAACATCCAATATTGAATAGTTTGACCATATTTTGAAGACAAAGATATTTAAGAAAAAAAATTAAAAGTTTCTAAAAACCAGCTATTTATGGATAGTGAATTATTATTATTTTACTATTGGATAATTATTATATTATAATTTTTTTTTTAAAACGCGTTAATTATAATTAGATGTTTGGTGTTGTTTCCATGCATCCAGCTTTTTTTTTTGCCATTTTACTTTAAATTTAATGCTATTTTTCACACTAAAATAAATATATTATATGTGTAAATAAAAAAAGAAAAAAAAAAGGAAAATGTAAACTACACGTTAACTAATCATTGACTAATTAAAATTTTGAAACCCAATTAGTGTCACACTAATCATTTACTTTAACCTAAACAATATTTATACTCCAGCAAGATTTTAGTCACTCACATTAATAATAAAAAGGCTATTGAGTGATTATTCAGTACTACAAACTACTAAAAACGAAACGTTAAAACTTCGATATATTTATATCAAATCAATTGATATATTATTATGTTTTGCAAGTAGACTTTTATTACTTAGTAAGTAGTTTGATATGCATTTTTATCATCAAAATTACTCAATCATTAATAAGTTGATTATGATTTGATATTAGATTATACACAAAATAATATATAATTTAGTTTGAGATTATCTCAGGTGAATTATTACTTATAAAAGGCTATGTAAGACATACATAACTAGTTTAATTTTATATAAATTTAAGTATTTATTAATACACACAAATTGAATATTATAATATAAATTGGTGTAAAATTAAATGACATTTTTAATGTTTTTATAACAAATTTAAAAGTATTTGAATTTTGTTAAAAAGTTAAATAAAATTGACGTGTAGTACAACCAAATTAGACATTCTAGTTGGAACTTAACATCTAGAAGAAAACGACAAAGAACATTAAATATAGTGCATTTAATGGATAAGAAAAGTTATTTGTCAAATTAATTTAATTTATTATGAATATGTTGTTTAATAAAGTAAAAATTTGTAAATATTTATATGAAATCGATTCAATTTAATGATTAAAAATTTAATTTACTAAAGATATAAGTTAGTTAATTATGATTTAGTGACGATATAGGAATATAACGTCACATAACTATCCTTTAGATATAAACAAGTTAAATTTTACTTAAAAAATATGAATTTAATCTAATCATTTTTAAGTTTGATAAATATATGTGTAAAAATATATAGTACATGTATATGACAAATGCGAGCAACATGACATTATTCGATAAACAGAATTCTTCAATGCTCATTACATAAAACGGCGATAAATATTTCATATAATTAATTAAAATACATATAAATTAATCTTAGCACAATCAAAAATAAAAAAAAAATATCTTACATTATTAACTTAACGTCAATTTACTCAAATACAAGTGAGCTTTTATCCATATATACCATGATAGTTTGACATTCAATTATTTTTTTAATAGCAAATACTATAATTTGCTTATTTTAAAAAATAAATTAATAATATATTAAATTTGTTTAAAATATTAGAAAGTGAAAACGCGGGCCGATCGTGTTACGACCGGCCGGCGGCGGCCACGTGGATATTATCAAGCGCATAAATGCGCTTAATTATAGTTTAGTTGTAATTTAAATATATCTCGATATTTATAGAAAAATATCCTTAATCATAAACTTATTTATGGCAAAATTTTGATTTTTTATAATCCAAAAAAAATTATTATTTTATATATATAGATTTTTATCCATAACACAAGTGTAATTATTGTGTTAATATTTATTGATCTTCAATTAGGAGTGGAGCTGTTTTTATTTAAGAAAAAGTCATTTATATCGAAAGCTATGCTAAATTATCAATAACTTATTTGTGAAAAATACGCGGATAAATAAACTCATTTTATTTTATTACTCATCATAGTTATAGTTTGCTATAATTATCACTGGCAACTAACATTATACATTAATTACGTGGGTGACTTTCAAATTTGTATAATTAGTCATGTTTGTATATGTATAATTTGCCAGGATATACAAATAAATATGTATATCACATTTTTTTAGCCTATATACATATACAATTCACCTATCTCCCACTCTTTGCCTCTCTTGTTCGCCTCTCTCCTTCTTCTCTCAATCTCGCCTCGCTCTCTCTCCTCCCTCTCCCAATCTCGCTTGCCATTTATACAAAGGTATATGTATGATATATAGTTATATACAATTATATACATATACAATTCACTCTCTCTCCCACTCTCTGCCCCTTCTCGATCGCCTTTCTCCTCTCTCTCTCGATCTCGCTCGCCTCTCTCTCTCCTCTTTCCAGTCTTGCTCGCGTCTATCCTCCTCTCCCCAATCTCTCTTGCCATATATACAATTACGTATGTATAATATATAATTATCTAACGCAATATACATATACAATTCACTTTTCTCCCACTCTTTTCCCCCCTTCTCACCTCTCTCTCTCATCTCGCTCGCTCTCTCCCTCCATAATACACAGTGCAAGTGACGTTTGCAATACCTATATATTGGTGATTCTATTTTTTTTTTTTTTTTGAGTTTTGCTTGAACTTAGTTTTATTAATAAATTTATGCATCAATTTATAGTTTGATAATTACAGATTTGTAGCTCTGTTATATGTCATGTTGTTGGAGGAGAGAGGCCGAGCGAGATTAGAACGGGATTGTTCGAGCGCGGCACACGCGGAACGCGTTGGGTCTCAGGAGAGGTTGAGGAGGTTAGGTGGTGTTGGGTGTCTCGGGAGTTGATTAGTAAAAGGGGAGAAAAAGTGAATTGTATATGTAATTGTTAGATACGCTTATGAGTATATACCATATACGTATTGTATATATGGCAAGGAGAGATTGCGAAGGAGGATTAGACGCGAGCAGACTGGAAAGAGATGGAGAGAGGCGAGCGAGATCGGAAGAGGAGGAGAAAGGCGATCGAGAGAAGGCCAGGAGGAGTGGGGAGAGTTGATTGTTATATGTAATATAATTTGTTATATTAGCTATATTATCATTACATGATTACCTTGTATATGGCAAAGCGAGATTGGGAAAGTGGGAGGAGAGAGGCGGCGAGATTGAGAGAAGAAGGAGAAGAGGCGAACCAGGGTGCATATAGCTACAAATTGTAATTATCAAACTTTAAATATGAAGAATAATTAATTATTTTTAAATGACTATATGTGAAAGTTTTCCTAACTTATTTTAGTTAACTAATTTAATGAAGTGAAAATTTATACTTTTTGGGCCTCAAATTATATGTTGTAATTTTTTAAAAAATCATTTTAAAATTCAAGATAAAAAAAATCACCACAATCACATTTATCTTTATTAGTAGTAGTTGATTTTGAAGACTATCAAACCTTAATAGAGTAATATTTTCAAGAAACTAAGTAGTAGTCATTTTTTAAATGGTTAATGTTACATAAGAAATGTGTAAAAGAAAAATACGATAAGATCACAGATGAATGAATTATTCCACTATTTTTTTTTAAAAAAAAACATAAGCTATTATGACTAAGTAATACTCATTCTATATCAATTTATATGACGCCTTTTTATGTTTTTGGAGTCAAACAATTTACATATGATCGAAATTTTACGCATGAAATCTTTTAATTTTTTAAAAATGAGAATTTATATATTGTAAACTATGTAAAGGTATTATGAGTCACAATAATTAATAATTCAAAATGTTTAAAAAGATCTATAAATAAAGATAGATTTGTTCGACTCTTGAAATTCGAAAGATGACATATAAAATAAAACAGAGGAAGTAACTATGTAGTTTTCAATCGGTATTATATATTTATTGATTGGGATAATTATATATATAACAAACTAATAACTAAAATAAATGGAGTAGCTAAGGTTTGATTTAATTGTGCTCCATAGCAAACGTTTGCCAAAATTTGTCAGTCCCCTCTCTCCAAAATATCTCGCTCGCCACTTCTCCTCCAATCTCTCGCTCGCTTTCTCACTTTTTATACAAACACAAGTGTATAAAAATTATTTCTATTTGTATAAAGCAGATGAAATTGTATAAATACATATATTTTTGTTCCCCTCTCTCCCCTCTTACAGATCTCGCTCGACTCTCCCAAATCTCGCTCGCCACCCTCGCCTTTCTCACTTATTACAAACAGAAGCGAATTGTATAAATTGCGTTTCTGTTTGTATAAAGCGTGAGAAAATTGTATATACACATGCAAGTACATATATTTTCGTCTTATACACTTATAATTATACAAATAAAATACTCCCCTGCCCAGTTTCTTTTGCCTTTCTCTCTTTCTCTTTTTATACAATTTCAAATTGTATCTAATTTCTCTCTTTCTAGTTTTATACAATTCGATTCAATTGTATATTCCCTGCCAAGTCTCTTTTGTGCTTTTCTCTCTTTCTCATTTTATACAAATTCAAATTGTATATAATCGTTCTATACACTTATAATCATACAATTCGTTTTATACACTTCGTTTTTATACAGTTCTCTGCCCAAGTGTTTTTCTCTTTCCGTTTTATACACTTCGTTTTATACAATTTGCTTCAACTGTATATTGTATAGGAATTATACAGTTTCTATGTTTGCTATAAAGCGCAATTATACAAACTTTGCTATAACATATAAATATGAATTTTTTATTTGCTATATGTAAAAGTTGCCCTTATTGATTTGACTTAAAGAGGTCGCACTAAAAATCAAAAAATAAAAGTTAAAAGTTATTAAAAAGAATAAAATAATTTTAAGAAAAATAATTAAAATATCTTCTTCATGCTTATTCTTCTCCTTTTTATTCTACTACTAGTATACTAAAGTCCATGTTTTTTCTTTTTTCTTCTCTCCATTTTTCTCTCCTAAAAGGAGTAAAATCCTATAGAGAAAAGCTAAAGTTATATGAATTTCTTCCACAAAATCACATTTTTCTTAGCAAAGTTTTGATTTTTAACAAATTTTTGTTTGTATTATTTGATTTGATTTCTGGGTTTGTCTTCTTTTTTCGTTTTTTTTACACGTAAAGGTATATAAAGGGTCGCCGGAAAATGTCAACTCCGACGCCGGTGACCGCCCCGGCTCCTAGTAATGCTACTTCTCCACCACCGTCGACTCCTGCAACAACTCCTCCGCCGGCGTCTCCGACGCCCCCTGCAACAGCTCCGCCGCCGGCGTCACCAACCCCACCGGCAACGGCTCCACCTCCATCGACTCCTGCTCAAGCTCCTCCACCAGCAAGAACTCCGACACCACCTGCAGCAACTCCTCCGCCGGATGCTTCAGCCTCTCCCCCTCCACCAACTACACCTGCTCCATCTTCCAATCCGCCTCCGTCAACAACTCCTGCTCCATCTGGGTCTCCTTCTCCACCATCCACCACCCCTTCAACCCCATCTCCTCCGGCGAGAGGGAATTCTCCGCCATCACCTTCAGGGGGGTCTCCTTCACCACCTAGTGGAGGAAGACCATCACCGCCGGCGTTGTCTTCACCGCCGTCAGATGAAGGGTCATCGGGAATATCGACAGGGGTTGTTGTTGGAATTGCTATTGGGGGTGTTTTGATTCTTGCAATTCTGAGTTTGTTGTTCATATTTTGCAAGAAGAAGAAAAGGAGAAATCATGAACCAGTAAATTACTATGTTCCTCCACACACCACAAGGGGTCAAAGGTGAGATCTTATTTGAATAAATGCATGAAAATTTGAGCTTTTAGTGTCTGGATATCTGAATAGATCTGCTTATCCTTCCGTTTCGTCGTAGATTTTGAAGTTGAAACTTGGAAATTTGAGTCTGGACATGCATTGTACTTGGAAAAATTGAAGATTATCTGATAACTTTTATGTTTAAAAAGACATTTGAAGATAAATTTGCAAAATCTACGGCCAAACATTAGCTATATATATAGTCACTTGAATATTTACCAAAATTTGCACTGAGAGAGAGATTTGGCATCCTTGATGTACAGTTTTCTGTGCTGATAATAATTAACAGGAAGATGTCGAATGTCGACTTTTTTGACCATTTAGTTTCATTGTAGAATGGCTTTGTGGAGTTTAAGCATTAGAGATTCGAATAAGTAGTTGTGTTAAGTTATAAGAAATGATGATATTGAAAGTTGATGGATTGATTGTATGCACTTACACATTGTGATTTTCTTAATAATGAGGAGAAAGTTTGATAGGAGAGTGTTTGATGATGTAAACCATTGGTTGTTTAGAGTCTTGAAACAATTTATCGTTGGCATTTTGTTATTTTCAGTTATCGGCCGACATATTTGTTTGTTTAAACAGGATTTTATGTATTTTGTTCTTGATAGTGAATATCTTTTGATGATTGATGTAGTCAGAGTCTCGATGATTAGTCATGACTAATTTTAATGTTGTTTGTCAGCTGACCCTTATGGTGGGCAGATGCATCATTGGTCGAGCGGCAGATCATTTTGTTGCAATGCCCTAAACGTCTCCTCCACGCAGCAGGGGAGTACTACCTCACATGCTCCACCACGTGCACCTTCACCTCAGCCTCAACCTTACATGAACAGCAGTGGAGCTTCTTCAAATTATTTCTGGGTCTGAAATTGCGCTTCACCACCTTTCCCTCCCATGTCCTTAGGTTTTCTCACAGAGCACATTCACGTACGAGGAGTTGGTTCGGGCAACTGATGGCTTCTCAGATGCTAACCTTCTTGGACAAGGTGGTTTTGGTTATGTGCATAAAGGAATCCTTCCTAACGGGAAAGAAGTTGCAGTTAAGCAGCTTAAGGCTGGAAGTGGGCAAGGGGAACGTGAATTTCAGGCGGAAGTTGAGATTATTAGCCGTGTACATCACAAGCATCTCGTGTCTCTATTGGATACTGTATTCGGGGGCTAGAAGAACTGCTTGTGTATGAGTTTGTTCCAAACATACTTTGGAACATTTACACATGGTAAATGTTCTATTTACTGCCTCCACTATAGAAAAAATTCATTTGTGCTTCCTACAAATCTCGACTCAAATTATACATACGATCTGTCTAGTAACTAAAATTCTTGTACTTATAATATCTTAGGAAAGGGAAGGCTCCATTGGATTGGCCAATACGACTAAGATTGCTCTAGGGTCAGCTAAAGGACTGGCATATTCTGCATGAAGACTGTATGTTTTTTCTCTCTTTCTCATTCTTAAATCATGTTATAATCCTTCTAGCCTTTCGTGTTATGTGTTCAATATGTGGAATGAATTGTTTTCTCTTTCACAGGCCAACCGAAAATTATTCATCGTGATATCAAGGCAGCTAATATACTTATCGACTTTAATTTTGAGGCTAAGGTAACAGACTTTTGCATGTGGATTGTAGTACATGTACCATTATGTTTTGTTTGATTTGGAATCATTGACAATGATTTTCTCCAAATCTTTACCCGGAGGTTGATCTTTGCTTATTATCACATTATTTTGCCATCAGAAACTGAATTCAATTGTACTTATCGAGTTAAATCCTGTCTCCTCAAAGAAGTTCTTTTCCATTCTCAGGTTGCTGATTTCGGACTTGCCAAGCTAACTTCTGATGTTAATACTCATGTATCCACCAGAGTGATGGGAACTTTTGGGTAAGACTTGGATTCTTGTGTGTGGCTTAGTTAGTTCCTTTCTTAGTCGTGTTATTGATATTCTAGTGATTGGTCGATGTTAATAATCATTGCCTGCTTCTTCTTTCATTTGATCAGCTAATGTGTTTCTCCATTTTATTTGTCAATCCTAGGTATTTGGCTCCAGAATATGCATCCTCTGGAAAGCTTACAGAGAAGTCGGATGTCTTCTCCTTTGGTGTAATGCTTCTCGAGTTGATAACTGGACGTCGGCCTGTTGACTCTACTCAATCATACATCGAAGATAGTTTGGTGAACTGGGTGAGTACTTATGCAGACATGTGTGACATGTTTGATTTCCTTTCTTTCCACAGTTCTGCAGTTTGAGTAATTTGTTGTCGTAACAAAGAAATAACTTTCTGTCTATTTCAGGCACGCCATTACTCACACGAGCTTTAGAAGATGAAAAGTTTGATGGCCTTGTTTGATCGTCGGCTAGAATGATTATAACCATAATGAGATGGCTCGCATGGTTGCTTGTTGTGCTGCTTTGTGGCGCATTCAGCAAAGCGTAGACCACGAATAGACACAGGTGAAATTCCTTTTACATTAAGATTAAAACATACTAAGCATTGATGAAGTTTTGAGTTACAATGAGCTGTACTAAGCATTGATGAAGTTTCGAGTTACAATGAGCTGCAACCTTCTACAATTTGAATCAAAACTAAAACCACCTGTTTGATGCTCAGTCAAGATATAGATTGCAAACTTAGACATAATATCCGCAATCTTAAATTTACGCTCTACTTGACCAGGTTCTCCGAGCTTGGAAGGAGAGTGATGTCTCATTATCGATATACGAAGGGATTTAACACTGGACACAGCACAGTATACAGTTCATATACAAGTTCAGATTACGACACACTTCAATACAACGAAGACATGAAGAAATTCAGGAAGATGGCACTCGCGACAAGTCAAGAATATGCCAGCAGTGATCAGTACAGTAATCCAACGAGTGAATATGGACTAAACCGTCTGGATCAAAGTAGCGAAGGCCATCAAACTGCGGAAATGGAAACAGGTCGGATGAGAAAAGACAGCAGAGGATTCAGTGGAAGTAAAGGCTTCAGTGGAACTTCTTAGTAACAAGAAACTCCATTTCTGTATAGTCTTTTCAACCTAACTCTTTATAACATGAATGCTTCCACAATGAGTTTATTTTGTTCAATATACAGATTTTTTTCTTCTTTTTTAATGAGATAAGTTCTCCATTGTATTTACTCTGTCAAATTCTTTTATTCAATGCTTCCATTGTAGCATTGATTGTTTTGTTCATATTAACTAAGACTTATTCCTTTGATTTTTTTTTATTGTTTTTTTGCTGAAGTGTGTATTTTGCAACTTGGATTTGAATCAATTGATTGGTAGATGACAAAACTAAGCAAATTGTATGTTGTATTTTATTCAACTTTGAATTTTGTCTTCTTTTGATCCAAGCTGTATGCCAAGCTGTTAACTTCTATTTTTTTTTTGTATAACTTCTCTGTTTGAGTTGTGGATCTTTTAGAAACGACATCTTAACTCTGACAAACAGGGGTTAGGTCTGCATATATCTTATCCCTCTTTAGACTCCGATTGAGTATATATTGTTTAAATTGAGTTGAGGATCTTTTAGAAACGACATCTTACCTCTGACAAACATGGGTTAGGTATGCATATATCTTATCTCTTTAGGCTCCGATTGAGTTAATAATTGTTTAATGAATTAGTAAAAGTGGTCCTTTGTGGGGAATATTATGTTCACATGTTACACAAAAGAAAAGCAAAAGTTAATGGGGGTATATATCAAATTATGTTGAACACAACCTTTTTTGCACATGCAAGAAGAAACATGGGACAAGTTCAAATTGCTAAGATCTCACCCATATTTATTGACTTTATACTTCAATAGCACATGGTTCTTTTGCCAACTGTATTTATTTTATCAGTTGGTTGTGCTATTATAGTATGTATGTTTGTTGGTGAATCATTTGTTTGGTGTTGTTGGGTAACCAAAGTGGTTGGGTTTAAGGTTCCAAGTCATCTCTAAGGAGGTTTTTTCTCCCGACGTTTCGATTTATGGATGAAGGTGTTTGATTAAACTAAGTACAATGTTATGTATTACGCATAAGACTGATAAAAGGTAAAACAGTATCTAGCTTGTTTCCACATAAATTTTGTGTAATCTACGATGAAACATAGCGGTTCCATGACACATCAAATTATAGAGAAAAATAGAAAGCATAAATCTATATATTGAATTCCTTCATGTCTTTTGCAATGATATGCTTTTATGTCTTTTGATTTTTAGCTCCATTAACGAAAAGCTTAGACTCTGCTAGCTTAATCACGATATAAGCAAGGTTCTGGGTGAAAAATTAAAATTTCAACAAAAAAAAAAAATATTTGTATAATTTCCTCCGTTTATCTAACGTTAGTGGTTGAAGTTACAAATATCAAATAAATGGTGGACGATAATAGATCGCAAATATAAGGAAATCACGGAACGCACCCACTGATAGCCTATTTTGTGAAAATCTTTGGGCTGAATATGATGAATGTGCATACTGCCCATGCAGGGGATGCGGGAGGAGAGAGAGATGCATTTTGGCATCATTCAGCCCAAAAGATTTTCCACCCAAATAGTGCTACGTATGTGGGTCCGCGTATGCCCGTGATTGTATCTTTATTGCTATCTATTATGCGCTCTTGTCGCGTCCAGCGCATAAGTTATTGATGATTTGTTAACTTCAACCACTAAACGTTTAGAATTAAAGCGGAGGAAATTATACAATCTTTTTTTGTTTTTTGTTGAAATTTTAATTTTTTAACACAGAACCTTGGGTCCTTATATCGATTGATTATAGAGTAGCAGGTCTAAGTTTCTTAATGGGAGCTAAAATATAAAGAACATAAAGCCATATCATGAAAAGACCATGAGGATTCAATATATAATTTTATGACTTTCTAATTTTTCTCTTAAATTTTGTGTCATGGAACCCTAATGTTTACTCGTAGGTAACAAATTATTGTGGAACAAGGCTTGCAGATACTGGTTTTACAACTTTTATCGCGTTAAATGGTAAAATATACACTCGCTGACTGAGTCTTAATCTAAACACCTTCATACAAAATCGTGTAAGGTATCGCGTGTGGAGAAAACCTTTCTACTGTAGTATGTATGTAGCTTGGAACCTTAAACCAGAGCCTACGTGTTATTGGTTACCACAAGCACGGCAACGAATATGATTAGACACGTTATACAAACAACATACTTGTTAGCAGCATAATGAGATAGGTCGGGCAGCCAACAACCATGTGATTAATAAGTTGCAAAAGTAAAAGAATTGCTGATTCGAATTGATGACGTAAAATAGAGAGAAGAAATCGCATAATACTGTGACGAATCTTAGCTACTTTGAAAGGACTGTAGGTATCGCCTTGATGATTTTTCTGCTTAGCATGTGATGTTCAAAGAGAGTCAAGCATAAATTTTGATATATACCGCCGCCATTTTCATTACTTTGCCTGTTTCTTTTTGTGTAACATGTGGAACATAATATTCCCCACAAGGTACCACTTTAAATTCCATTAAACAATATATAGCTCAATGCCGGAGTCTAAAGAGGATAAGATATATGCAGACCTAACCCGCATGTTTTTTAGGAGTTAAGATGTGCGTTTCTAAAAATGATGCGCTCAGATCGTCAAGTTAAACGAATATATACGTCAATCGGAGTCTAAAGAGGAAAGATATATCAGACCTAACCCCTGTTTGTCAGAGTTTAAGATGTCGTTTACCCTAAAACACAACTACAGAGAAGTTTATACAAAAAAAATGAAGTTAAACAGCTTGGCAATGACAGCTTGATTCAAAAGAAGACAAAATTCAAGTTGATAAAATCACATACAATTTGCTAGTTTTGTCATCTACCCAATCAATTGATTATCCAGTTGGCAAAATACACATTCAGCAAAAAAACAGAATAAACAGAAATCAGGGAAATAAGTCTTAGTTAATAATGAACAAAACAATCAATGCTACAATGGAAGCATTGAATAAAAGAATTTGACAGAGTAAATACAATGGAAGAACTTATCTGCATTTAAAATAGAAGAAAAAATCCTGTTTATATTGAACAAAGATAAATCATCATTGTGGAAGCATTCATGTTATAAAGGAGTTTAGGTTGAAAAAGACTATAACAGAAATGGAGTTTCTTGTTACTAAGAAAGTTCCCACTTGAAGCCTTTACTTTCGCACTGAATCCTCGCTGTCCCTTCCGACCTGTTTCCATTTTCGCAGTTTGATGGCTTTCGCTAGCTTGAGATCAGACGGGTTTAGTCCGCATATTCACTCGTTGGATTACTGTACTGATCACTGCTGGCATATTCTTGACTTGTTTCGCGAGTGCCATCTCCTGAATTTCTTCATGTCTTCCGTTGTATTGAAGTGTGTCCGTAATCTGAACTGTATATGAAGCTGGTATACTGTGCTGTGTCCGGTTTAATCCGCTTCGTTAAGGTCCGATAATGAGACATCTCTTACCAAGGCTCGGAGAACCTGGGTCAAGTATAGGCGGTATACATATTTAAAGATTGTTGCGGAGTTGATTATGTCGTAAGTTTTGGCTAAATCTGATATGCTTTGGGAACGTAGAGGCATCAAACATTGGGTTTTTAGTTTTTGGATTCAATTGTAGAAAGGTCTGCAGTCATTGTAACTTCGGAAACTCTCATCAATGCTTAGGTACAGCTCATTGTACTTCAAAACTTTCATACAATGCTTAGTATGTTTTAATCGTTTAATTGGTAAAATGGAATTGTCAGCCTGTTGTCATTCAGTGTGCTTAAAAGGCTTGTGGCTGAATGGCGGCACACAGAAGCAGCCACAACAATGCACGCATGCCGAGCCATCTCATTATGGTTATAAATCATTTTTCTAGCCGACGATCAACAAGGCCATCAAACCGCTGTTTCATCTTGCTAAAGCTCGTGTGGAGTAATGGGCTGTGCCTGGAAATAGACAGAAAGTTATTTCCTTTGTTGGTCGGACAACAATTACTCAAACTGCAGAACTGGTGGAAAGAAAGGAAATCAAACATGTCAACACTATGTCTCATAGTAGCTGTCACTCCAGTCCACTCAAACATCTTAGATGTAGGATTGAGTAGAGTCAACAGGTGGCGACTGGTCTGTTGGTCCGACGTTCCAGTTATCACTCGAGAAGCATTACACCTAAAGGAAGAAGAACTCGCGGACTTCTCTGTAAGCTTTCGGCGAGGATGCATATTCTGGAGCCAAAATACCTAGGGATTGAAATAAAATGGAGAAACACATTAGCTGATCAAATGAAAGAAGAAGCAGGGCAATGATTATTAGACATCGACGGCTATCACTAGAATATCAATAACAGCGACAAGAAGAGGAACTAACTAAGCACACACAAGAATCGCAAGTCTTACCCAAAGTCCCGATCCTTCTGGTGGATACATGAGTATTACATCAAAAGAAGTTAGCGTTGGCAAGTCCTTTAAATCAGCAACGCTGAGAATGGAAAAAAAGAACTTCTTTGAGGAGACAGGATTTACTCGAATCAAGTACAATTTGACAGAAGCTTCAGTTTCGATGGCAAAAATTAAAAATGGGTTTCATAATAGCCAGATCACTCCGGGTAAAAGGGATTGGAGAAAAATCATTGTCAATGATTCCAAATCAAAAACAAACATAATGGTTGACATGGTACTTACATTCCACATGCAAAAGTCTGTTACACGGTGGTGTAGCCACGTCAAAACGTTAAAGTTCGATAAGTATATTAAGCTGCCTTGATATCACGATTGATTATAATTTTGCGGTTGGCGTGTGAAGAGAAAACAATTATTTCACATATTGAACAATAACACGAACAGGCTAGAAGGATTATAATCATGAATTTAAGAATGAGAAAGAGAGAAACATACAGTCTTCATGCCTGTATATGGGCCGAGTCCTGTTTAAGAGCTGACGCTGAGCAATGCTGTTAGTCGGTATTTGGCCAATCCAATGGGAGGCTACTTCCCTTTCTCCTAAGAGTATTATAAGTACAAAGAATTTAAGTTACTAGACAGATCGTATGTATAGATTTGAGTTCGAGATTTGTAGGAAGCACAAAAAGTGATTTTTTTCTATAGTTGTGGAGGGCAGGAAAATAGATTTCGCGAATGGTTGTTACCAGTGGGTAATTGTGAATTCCAACAAGTATTTGTTTGGAAACGAAACTCAACACAAGCGTCTCCTGAGCCCCCGTAATACAGTATCGCAACTAGAGACACTGAGATGCTTGTGATGTACACGGCTAATAATCTCAACTTCGCCTGAAATTCAGCGTTCCCCATTGCCCACTTCAGCCTTAAGCTGCTTAACTTGCAACTTCTTTGCCCGTAGGAAGGATCTTGTATGCACATACCAAAACACCTTGTCCAAGAAGGTTAGCAATCTGAGAAGGCCATCAGTTGCCCGAACCGCAAGCGTCCTCGTTACGTGAATGTGGCTCTGTGAGAAAGCTGGCTAAGGACATGGGAGGGGAAGGTGGTGGAAGCGAATTTCAGACGCCAGAAATAATTTGAAGAAGCTCGCACTGCTGCTTCATGTAAGGGTGAGGCTGAAGGTGAAGGTGCACGTGTGGAGGCATGTGAAGGAGTAATCCCCTCTGGTGGAGGAGACGGTTTAGGGGGCAATTGCAACAAAATGATCTTGGCCCGAAGGTGGAGGCAATTTTGCTGGCCATGATGCATCTGCCCACCATAAGGGTCAGCTGACAAACAACATTAAAATTGTCATGACTAATCATCGGAGACTCTGACTATCATAAATCATCAAAAGATATTCACTATCAGAACCAAAATACCATTAAAAATCCTGTTTAGAACCAAACAAATATGTCGGCCGATAAAACTGAAAATACAAAATGCCAACGATAAATTGTTTCAAGACTCTCAACAACGAAATGGATTATACATCAACACTTCTCCTATCAAACTGTTTCCGCTATTATTAATGAAAATCAGCAATGTGTAAAGTGCATACAATCAATCCATCAAGCTTTCAATATCCATCAATATTCTTATAGTTGAACACCTCTTATCTGAAATCTTAATGCTTAAAACTCCACAAAGGCCATTCTACAATGAAACTAAATGGAGTCAAAAAAGTTCGGACATTCGACAGATGATTGGCCGTTTCTGTCTTCGCTTTAATTACCCCTTCATCCGCACATGAAAATTGCTGTGTACATCAAGGGATGCCAAGGTCTCTCTCTCAGTGCCAAATTTTGGTAAATATTCAAGTGACTTATAGATATATAGTAGCTAATGTTTGGCCGTTTAGTATTTTGCAAAATTTATCGTTCAAATGTCTTTTTAAACACTAAAACGTTTATCAAGATAAATCTTCAATTTTTTCCACGTACAGCAATGCATGTCGCAGACTCAAATTTCCAAAGTTTCACTTCAAAATCTACGACGAAAACGGAAGGATAAGCAGATCCTATTCAGATATCCAGACACTGAAGCTTAAATTTTCCATGCTTTATAATAAAGATCTCACCTTTGCCCCTTGTGGTGGTGGTGGAGGAAACATAAGTAAATTTAGCTGGTTCATGATTTTCTTCTCGCTTTTCTTCTTCTTTGCAAATTATGAACAATCAAACTCAGAATTGTCAAGACATCAAAACAACCCCAATAGGCAATTCCAACAACAACCCTGTTCGATATTCCCCGATGACCCTTCATTAGACTGACGGCGGCTGAAGACAAGCCGCGGTTTTGATGTCTTCCTCCACTAGGTGGTGAAGGAGACCCCCCCTGAAGGTGATGGCGGAGAATTCCCTCTCGCCGGAGGAGATGGGGTTGAAGGGGTGGGTAGATGGTGGAGAAGGAGAACCCAGAATGGACAGGAGTTGTTGACGGAGGCGGATTGAAAGATGGGAGCAGGTGTAGTGGTGAGGGGAGAGGCTGAAGCATCCGGAACGAGGTGGTGTCGGAGTTCTTGCTGGTGGGGAGCTTGAGCAGGAGTCGGATGGAGGTGGAGCTTCTGTGTTCTCGGGTTGGGTTGGTGACGCCGGCGGCGGAGCTGTTTGCAGGGGGCGTCGGTAGAAGCCGGTGGAGGAGTTGTTGCAGGAGTCGACGGTGGGTGGAGAAGTAGCATTTACTAAGGAGCCGGGGCGGTCACCGGCGTCGGAGTGAACATGTTTTCCCGGCGACCCTTTATATACCTTAGCGTGTAAAAAAACGGAGGGAGAGGAAAGAAGACAAACCCAGATAATCAAATCAAATATTAACAAACAAAAATTTTGTTAAAAATCAAACTTTGCTAAGAAAAATGTGATTTTGTGGAAGAAATTCAATATAAACTTTAGCTTTTTTCTCTATAGGATTTTACTCCTTTTAAGGAGAGAAAAATGGAGAGAGACAAAAAAGAAAAAATGGCTTTAGTATACTAGTAGTGAGAAATAAAAAGAGAGAAGAATAAGCATGAAGAAGATATTTTAATGTTATTTTTCTTGCCAAATTATTTTTATTCTTTTTAATAACTTTATAACTTTTATTTTTTGATTTTAGTTGCGACCTCCTTTAAGTCCAATCATAAGGGCAAACTTTTACATATAGGGCAAATAAAAATTCATATTATTTATATGTTATACAGCAAGTTTGTATAATTGGCGCT
>CM040629.1:2052260-2238866 GCA_022817965.1 Solanum lycopersicoides
ATGGGGTTTTGCCAGAATGGGTGAATATTACATCAGATGAGCACAAAAACTGTTTTGTGGCATGCGCTATATCACTTGCATTTAGGTCATTTGTAGCTGAGCCAAGGTTTATACCTTCATTGTCCATGTATCCTACATTTGATGTTGGAAGATAGAATTGTAGCTAAAGGTAATTTTTGTTTTGTTTTGACTATGTGTTATTGAATGTTCTTTTGACATGAGTTGAACTTAAATGAAGCAGTGAGTATTCATATAGCCGACCCCAAATTGGGACTGAGTATTAGTATTAGTACTAGCATTAGTAGTAGTAGTAGCAGTAGTTGTTGCTCTTGTTCATGTATCCCACATCTGATGTTGGAGATATAATTGTAGCTAAAATGGTAAATTTATGTTTTGTTTTGACTATATGTTTGTGAATTTGTTATTTTGATATGAGTTGAACTTAAATGAAGAATTGAGGATTCTTATAGCCGGCCCCAAATTGGGACTGGTGCATAGGAGTAGTAGCAGCTAAGCAACATTAGTAGTAGTAGTAGTTGTTGTAGTTCCTTGTCCATGTATCACACATTTGATGTGAGAATAGAATTGTTGCTGAAAAGTAAAGTTTTGTTTTGTTTTGACCATATGTTTGTGAATTTGTTGTTTTGACATGAGTTAAAAGTTAAGTGAAGCAGTGAGGATTCATATAGCTGACTACATATTGGGACTGAGGAATAGTAGTAGTGTTGTTGTTGCTGTTATTGTTGATGTAGTGAACTTGACAAGGATAGTTGGGCTTGAGTTTGGGTAAAGGAGGAGGTTTAAGGTAGTTTGAAAGCCAGTGTAAAACTAGTCTAACTGTGATGAATCATTGAGATAATTCATATAAGCTGAACCCGGTTAGTTTCGGATAGAAGCAATACAATAACATACCCAGTGTAGTCTCACAAATGGGGTATGGCCGTATGGGGAGGGTAGGATGTATGTAAACCTTACCCCCACCTTTGTTGGGAGAGAAGTTGTTTCCGATAGTGGCATAATTGATACTCTATACAAGGTGTTGATAAAGTTGGACACCTTTTTGCTGAATATAGTGTTCTGATTTAAATAGTGACAGTTGATAATTGATTTGGAAACTTGTAGCTGAAAAGTAATTTGTTTTATTTTGACTATATGTTTGTGAATTTTACCTTTGGATGCTGATGAAGTTCAACTTTGCTAGGTAGTCGGTCTCAAGTGTTGAATAAAGGAGAGGTAAAATATGTTGAAGTAGTGTAAAGACAACCTAACTATGATGAATCATCACATTACAAGTGGTTTATATAAGCTAACTCCGACTAGTTTGAGGTTGAAGCATAATTGATATATAAGTTGGACACTTTTTTTGCTGAATATATCCTTCTGAATAAACCAGTGACAGTTGATTTAGTTTCCAACATTGCATGTTGGGACAAACTGAATTGTAAGGGAATCAATTGTTGGAGACAATTGAAATGTAGAGGACAATGTCCTTCTGGAGTTAATGCTTCTTGGTCCCTCCTGGACCTAAATGTTGAATTTGAAATGAAAATGTCAGTATCAGGAAGTAAAGACGTTAAAATATGAAATAGTTTAACTGAATATGATTTATGGATTGTAGTTATTTTTAGTGATTAGTGATCGACTTGCTGTTAGCCTGTTACTATCATTTGAAATGCATCAAATCACCTTTTACTAGGTGTAAGAGAACTACCTGCAAATTGCATCAGCGTTCTTGTAATAGTGTTTGATGCTTATGTGTACTTGTGTTGCAATCATAGACTAGCTGAGGGTATGAACATATGCTTAAGCCTCCTACAGAATCTTTATGAAATAAAGTTTAAACCTCCTGAAGAGTCTGTTCTTTCCATCTTATATCGATTATTTTGAAGTCATTTTTGTTCGTTACGATGTCGATCTTGTGGTTTGCAGGTCAGTTACTATTTTAGAAAGCCATGTCCCAATGACATAGTAATATTTAAAAGTCCTCCAGTTCTTCAGGAGGTAGGATACACAGATGACGATGTCTTTATCAAGAGGATTGTTGCAAAGGAAGGTGATATTGTCGAGGTGAGTTCACTAGATAATAGAAGCAATAATACTATAGTTTAATTGCTGTGGACTTGAACTGCTTGATTTGACTGATCAATTGGTATTTCACAGCCACCACTATTTTATGCCTTTGGGTGATAATACCCTCGTATTTCATTTCTGCTATGCTCCCTCAACAACAAAGAGTTGAGTCTTTCAATATCCACATGCTTATCTCTTTGTCAAAACCATGCAATGACCTGGTCGATCCAATCAGTATATTGAGGGAACAGTCCTTTTTGTAAAAACTCAGTTTGGTTATGCATCCTCTCCGCCATCCCCCCTCTGTTGACTTATCATGTTCTTTTCGAATCTTTTCCAAGTGCTACATAGATATTGATATATAACTATCGGATTACCCAAGTGGTCCATAGTAGATTGCAATATCAATGTGCGTTGTCAAATTGCATGCTTCTCACCATTTGGTTCCACTCACGAGCTAGTCCTCAACAAGGTTTTTTGGCATCTAATTAATCCCTTTTTACTTAATAAGTAACCAATGATTATATAAATTTGTGCACTAAGCAGTGCCACAAAATGTAATTGCAGATTGTACAGATCCTCTATTGTATCTAGGATTGCTTCTTCATCATGTACAAATCAGGTTACACCAAAAAGCTAGCAAAAAATATACATCTTTATTTAAGGCTATGCATGTTTCTTCTGCTACTTCTAAGCCATACAATCTGCCATTTTAATCATAACCTGAACTCGCCTCTATTTTTTAATAAAAAAATACAACGGATCAGATTCGGAGACAATTATGGAAGATACTGTCCACTTAACTGAAATCTTGTAGACTTTGCAATTGTACTTCCATTTTTTCATTCTTAAACACCCGAAAGATATCTTAAATATTCAACCCGTGTAAGTGTTATAATTAGGTTCTAAATTCTAATATAGAAAAGGATGGTCAACGGAAGTCTGCCTTTCATTTACTAAAACAAGTCCCTCCATCCTCTCTGTGATGAATCTCCATACTTTTAATCTTGTCTTTTTCTTCTGATTTATTTTGGATAGGGGAGTAATTTGTATTACCAAATATATGGCCAAATTGCCAGAAATAAAAAAGGAAATATTTTGGTGATTCTTGGTAGTGCAGGTTCATGAAGGAAAGCTGATCGTAAATGGAGTTTCGCGAAACGAAGATTTTATAAACGAGGCACCCAAATATAAATGACACCAGTGGTAAGTTCCATTTTTACCGATTCATGTAACTCAGCAATCAGTTCCCCGCCAATTCATTTCCTTAGGAAGTTTCAAATATACAAAAGTATTGCTCATCCAGATATGACTACCAAAAAACCATCATAATTGTAGCCTATGTGCTCCGACTCCTCAAAAACATCAACATATGTGTGTTGGATCGTCCAAGAGTAGTGCATTTTTTAAGTGTCCAAGCAATATTTATTTTGGCCAAAATCTGTTGTTTAATTTCCATCTAGTCTAAAGAAGAAAGCCTAGTGTTCTTACTGTTTTTTATCCATGTCATACTGCAGCGTGTACCTGAGAATTCTGTTTTCGTTATGGGTGAAATCGGAATAACAGCTATGATTCCCACGTGTGGTGAGTTTTCTCTCTCTGAGAAGTGCTAGTTCGTTTTAAGTATGCTCATCTTATGTCTGTTTCATTTTTTCAACAGGGGAGCACTTCCTGCGAAGAACATAATAGGCAGGTCCATATTTCGGTATTGGCCCCAAAAAGAATTGGCGGAACAGTCTTCCTGAAGTTGTGCTGTCGACAAGCAAGAGAAGAGTACTAGGATATAACAGTGCCTCAGTAACTAATTTAGCCTGAAAACTTAAAAAGTCACAATTCCTCCTTTTCTGTTTGGAATTGATATGAAAATGTAAAAGTGATTATCTATTCATTGTTTTGGCATAGTACCATAATATGTCTAGTTTGAGGTAGGATGTAATGTATATTAGCAGGCATTTGAGTTACTTGAGCTGGGATGTAAGGTTTTGTACACATCCTCTTCGAATTCCAGTGATAAAATTTCATTGGATATGTTGTCATTGGTTATATTCTAACTCCTGATACACTTTCATTTTGTTATATTCAATTCCTTTATCACTTTCAACTGGCTTTTTTTTGTTGACTTTCTAGATATTCAGTGGACACTCGGAGGTCGTTCGTAGAGAAAAGTAATGCATGCATTTACTCTCGGTAACAGTAATCTCTTGTTTTTTATATTTTTTTTCATGCTATGGCATTTAGAAAAATGGCAAAATGATGGATTTACTTGTTTCAACGCTCGTTTGACCTTTAAAATAGGTCGTTTGGGCCGTCAGAGCCAATTGATCAATAGATAACGTCTTACCAGTCGTCCACAAAAAAATTGAGAAAAAAAGACGTCAAAATTCTAAATCACCCAAAAAATTGTTTCCTAAATCATCAAAATGAAGATTTTCCTATTCCAGAACTCGTTTAGTTTTTAAAATTCATTTGACCTTCAAAATGAATCGTTTTAGCCATCAGAGCCAACTGACTCCATAATTAGCATATTAAAGGACGTCAACAAAAAAAAAATACATCAAAATACTGGATCGCACACGACAATTGTGCTTAAAAATATTAATTTGACAATAGTTATGAAAGATATTGCATTATATCTTTAATTTTGGTGAAAATTTACAAAGAGCCAAAATACATTCTGGCATAGGCTTTAAACACATCTCAGTACTGCTATTGCTATGTACCAACTCAAGACTTCCATCCATCACCTGCATCTTCTTGGTCAATAAAACAATAAACTACACAACAAGCCAATGATCACAATAAAAGTGTAAAGACAATACTTTTCTTCTTAACATATTAAGACAATCAAAACAATATTTTCAATATACAACAAGAGGATCAGTTGTAAAGAATCATTCACTAGTTTAACATCCACATATGGAATGCAAATCAGATGACAATAAATACACATCATTTCCTCTTATAGTTCCAGATGGGTGAGAGTTAGTTGCCCCAATCACTCATCAAAATCATTCAAATAAAAAGTAAAATTTCACAAGGGCATCAGTTCTCCAAGGTTGATAGCATCAATGAAACATTCAGACGCAAATTACCCATTTACGATATATAAGATTCATCATCTACCCATAAAACTAAAATTCAACAATATCAACAAACAAAAGGAGAAGGATTAATCATTTAACGATCAGAACCTGTCGGGATTCACACTTTACATCATAAAATGTATTTCAGTGGATTGACAGACTTATGAATTCTATCATCACTTCGTTCCTCCTCAAGTTAACAAAACATACAACGGAAAATACTGTAGTTGAAAGTAAAAAATTATCAGTGCTCAGAACTTCTTAGAGGGTAGTGTAAGCCATCACAGACCAAAGTCTCCGACACCAATTTTTTTTTTCATCATAGCAATATATTATAAAAAAATAACCGTTAAAACAAATAAAGTATAAGTAATAGGACTCAGTTTATGGGTGGTGATATATCAGAATGGTCGGCAAGGTGGTTTCAAACACCATTACGACGAACGAGACCAATAGATATAAGTCGTCATAGTCCATTAAACAATTCATTTTTTCACATATGAAAACAAAGAGTCATCAGATAGGAGCGAAAGACTATAAAGAATGTTTTATAATCACAAAAAAATCATTTGAACTATGCTTTTAATCATCATATGACCCATAAATTTAACAATGAAAACAATTTTTACAAGATTATTGATCACAGAAAGCATTAAAGTATGATTGGCCTCATAGAGAAGATTAGGTATTCAACATAATGAAAATTCAGTCATATGCTTGTCTATAAAGAAATTTAATCATCGGCCATTGATACACAAAACAAATAATCAGAAAGATCAAAACTTTATCAGTATAAACTTAGATATAACAATACCAGTATAATTGGGGATATAGCAATTTGTTCGAGGCCGTAATCAATACGAGAAAAAGGCTTGAAAGGCACGGAGAATTGCTATCAATATGGCCAACCTTCAATGCAAATATCTGTCATTTTTGAAAGACACCATTGCTCTGCAAATTGGCTTTGTACAACAAACAAATTTAACAGTAAAGGGAAAAAATTTAGCAATTTGTTCGAGGCCATAATCAATACAAGAAAAAAGCTTGAAAGGCACGGAGAATTGCTATGTATATTGCCAACCTTCAATGCAAATGAGTGACATTTTTGAAAGACACCTTTGCTCTGCTAATTGGCTTTATGAAAACAGAATGCAAAGTAAAAGGGCATCAGTTCTCCAAGGTGATAACATCAAAGAAAGATTCAGACGCAAATTACCCATTTACGATATGAAAAATTTCATCCTTTGCCCATAAGATGTGAAAGTAACAAACCAAAATCAGAATCAATGGAGGATTAATTAACTAATAAAACGATCAGAACCTGTCGAGATTCACTTTGAACATCATAATAATGTAATTCAGTGAATTAACATATGAATTCTATCATCACTTCATTCAATTATTACTACTAACTAATCACTCAAAATACTGAAATTGAAAACAAAATAGTGCTCAGAACTTCTTAGAGGGTTGTGTAAGCCATCAACGACGATAAGTCTCCGACACAATGAATTTTTTCATCACAGCACAAAAAATGATAAATTAAATTGAAAAATAAACAAAAAAGTATGATAATTGGACTCAGTTTATGGGTGGTGATATATCAGAATGGTCGGCAAGGTGGTTTTAACACCATTACGACGAACGAGACCAATATATGAATCGTCATTGTCCATTAACAATTTCAAATTTTCAAAAAAAACAACAGTAAATTGCTTACAAATTAGATTTTTAATACTAATATGAAGAGTCATCAGATAGGAGCGAAAGACTAAAAAGAAATTTTGTAATCATATAGATTTCATTTGAACTATGCTTCTAATCATCATATGACCCAGTTTTTTTTTGAATTATTGAGCACATAAAGTAGAAATCTGGATAGAAAAACAAAAAAAAAGTATGTAATTGGCCTCATAGAGAAGATTAGGTATTCAACATGATGAAAATTCAGACATATGCTTGTCTATATTTAAGAAATTTAATCATAGGCCAACGAAAATCAAAATCAAAGCAGAGAAATTGAACTGTAAAATCGAAAGGGCGAAGCTTACTCTTATGGATGAAAGTGAAAGCTGTAAAACCCTAGATCAGAAGAGTGAGTGTTTGAGCTTAATGGAGACGAAGGTAGTTTATATAGAGAAGAAATGGCGGAAGCTAGGGTTTTTGTGATGGGCCGCTCAGAAATCTCTAAAGTAATGGGCTTTTGTGGGCTCATATGTCAAATTGCTTTGCGTACTTATTGGGCTAAAACTCAAAAGGCTTGTTAGTAAGGTTGTGCGCTCGATACTCCGAATATTTTCTAGTAAATTTCTTGCTTATTTTCTGATGTTCGGTATGTATATATCAAATAAATACTATAAAATGTGGGGATGAGTGTCACAGTGTTTTGGAAGACGAAAGGCGATAAAAGGCGACAAGGGTTTGCCTCGCCTTGTGCTGAGGCGAACGGCGAGGCGCTCACCTTTTTGAAGTGCGATACCATTTATTATCGAAAAGTTAAAATACTTAATTGCATATGTAATAATCAAACAATAACATATTAGCAATTTTTTCAATTCAAAAACTATAAATAGATAGGTAATACTAGAAGTCTAGAACGTGAATGAGGAAAAAAAGAACAAAATCCAAAACAAAGGTAGAAGTGACTCAAGCCTCAAGAAGAAAAGAAGAAATATGTATTGGTTAGACTTTGGAGTCACTGGAAAAGCCTGGCTAATTGCCTAAGGAGTCTAGTCGATAATCCTAAAATTACCTTTTAACTTTTAAAACACTAAATTGATCGCTTTTTTTTAAGAAAATACAAAAGGTGACACCTTTCTAGCATTTCTAGCCTTTTGTCGTCAAGGCGTCGCGTTTTGAAGATCGCCTCGCCACAAAGCTAAAAGACGATGAAGGGTCGCCTCTTGCCATTGGCGACGAGGCAATCGCCTTTCACAACTCAAGTGAAGATAAAATGTGTAGTTGGTGAGTGAGGAAGATACGATCCACGTAAAATTCACTTGTGAAATATGATTTCCCTATTTCACTAAAAAAGAAAATATTTTTCAATTTTTTTGATCTGGACATTGAAAAATTGAATATCCTCTCTAGTAACACACCCTTAAAAAGGGAGATAATATTTTACACAAATAGGCTATTAACATTTTTTCTAATATAAATCTCAATTATAGATTCAACCCAAACCTTCGAAAAATTAATAATCTCACTTTATTTTCTTTCACAATCAAGCTCAACTAAACCTAAGAATATTGTTTTTCAAGTTTATTCAACCAAAAACAAATCCAAACCAACCACATCAAGCAACGAGTCTTTAATTTTCTACAACTCAATATTTATATTTACATATTTTTTAATGGGGTATAATAACTGTGCTTGTCTTATAGAAATAATTTAGTTGTCTAAATATGTTTTTATAGCACAATTCTGCCTTTCCATATGCAGCATTTTACTGAGCCAGAAAAAATGAGTATTATAACACATAAAATAGGAGTTAAGTAAGAGAGAGAAACCTATTAACTTGAAATTATCAACCAACTATATTTTTTCAAACCATTGCTAACTTTACCTACATTTTACACTGCAGCACAGTTGTCACATAGGTGACCTGAATCTAACACCTCAAATATCAAGAAAATGAAGAGGAAAAAAGACGCTTTCGTGAACAAAAAGGAGGAGGGGGGTTTGATGACTGATGAGCATTGTATCAGATGTGGTTTCTGTAAGGTCATCTTCTATCAACTTGAATACTTCCTGGATCCAGCGTTGACAGTATCTGAGGCATCGACATGCCACCAGATACAACAATCTCTGCAAAAGAGGAGAAAAGAGCATGTCGGAAAGTGCTTTAACCATGACCATGATATTTTCAAGAGACTGATACTGGAAAAAGGCTCTCGCTTATAGAAAAAAACTCAATGAAAAGATTTCTTACCTATCCCTTCACGGACAGACAAGTTTGGTCTAATAACATCTTTTGCATTAACAAGGAATATATCACCAATGTAAAGATGATTTGTAGGAACATACACACAGCATAGCTCTTCGTCTCCTGAATAGTTCTGGATTGGATGTTAAGACAAAGTAGCACACAAGTGAATTTCAAAATAAAATGGACGAAAGATGCTATTGTACATAATTTTTTCCAACAGCAGGGATATATGATCGTAACGCTACCCATAAGGGAATCTTAGTAGTCCAGTTGATTGGATAACCAACTTTCACCTTGTTAGTGACGGTTCGATTCTTCCCCATTTACCCTTTCAAATTTAAAAATCAAATTTACCCCTTCACTTTGCAAAGAGGATCATAATTGTGCTTCATTATACTTTCGGTGCAAAAATACTCCCTACCGTTACCAAAGTAGCTCAAACAATACTACTCATCTATTAAAAATGTCCAAAGCGGATAATCAATACCACATAATCCTGTAACCCCTTTACATTCTTTTTCTTCCACCCCCTTCATCATCACTGCCACCAATATGATCACCACCGTATTCTCCGTAGAAATTTTCAACTCTTCAATTTAAAGAAAGGAACTGGAAGAGTATTTACTCATACGAAAGACCCATCCCAAATCTCGTCCATTTACTCACAAAGCATGCTTAAAGCCAGATATATTCAGATTTTTACTTTATTCTTAGGTCATATATATAATAGCTACAAATAATGCAAGGGGATATGCTGGTATATATAAATCATAATTTAATTGGGGTAATGAATGCTGCATTTCATTATACAGAAAACAAATTTTTTGAAGGATTATAAACCGTCTGACGAGGTTTTATTATTCATCAATCATAACCATATCAATCTTGGAGAACGGGCTTGAGTTGAGTAATATCACCACTGAATCATTTTGGTAGTATTTATATTGCAGCATGAAGGCCTTCAGTGAAATGTTGCTCGCCTTTTTTACCCTGCACAATCACTTGATGACCCGGTCGAGAATGGGAACAGAGAGTCGCTCACCTCCCATAAGTGTATTTGAAGTTGGATAAAATTGTAATTATGTATAAATTACCTTAGCCTCATGAAATATTTCGCATATGTTATCGTACAAGTCTTACATGGAGCTTGTTTTGTAGAAAATATATTATTAGGGTTTATGCATAGTTGCAATTATATCCAACTTCAAATACACTTGCGAAGGGTAAAAAAGACTAACAACATTTCGTTAAAGGTCTTCATGCTTTTAATATAACATACACTAGAAAGAGTAAAAAGGGTTAGTGTAACTACATTTCAAATCATTGATTTCTCAAGATTCCTATATTTTTCACTTTCTTGTCGTTCCTTCTTTGTTTTCAATTTGTGTATTAAAGTTGAAAGTCTTATTCCGGGATATAGCTGTAATATGAATAAACTATTCACTCAGTTTTCCAGCTACTTGATAATCCACATGATCCAAAAATTAATATGTATAAATCAATTGTGGGGGAAGGGATAAAATGGGTAGGACCGGTGAGGTGGCATGCCACGTGGTGTCCACTTCACCAAAATGTTAAGTGTCATGTGGAACTGAATGTCCAGCTTGGACATTTCTAAGGGAGAAAGGGCATATTGAGCTACTTGGATAATGGTAGGGGCATTTTTGCACTGAAAATGTAACGGAGGGAAAGTATGACCTTTTCGCATAGTAATGGAGCAAATCTGACCATTTTCTCGAAAGCAATTGCTACACATGCCCACCATGTAATCAGAAATTTCAAAATGGTCTAGGAAAGCTTATAGTTGAATACTTATTATTGACGAATACAAAAAACGCATGTAAATTGGCATACCTGCAGGACGACAGATGAGGTAATGAACCCAAAGGCATATTCACCAATTCGAGGATGCCTTATTATGGCAACCTCCTTGAAAGCTTGTGTGTTCTGATCTGCAGTAGGAGGTTATGTATCAATCATTACTCTCCAACTAAAAGCTATTTCATGAAAATATGTATGAAACTGAAAATCCATAAAGCATACCTGGAGATATGGCAGAACTAATTTGCTTTGAAGCATTATATATATGCCGAACAAATGGCATTCTTTTGATGAACCATTCCCCAAGACCCAAAACGGAAGTCCCCAACCATGATGACATGAACACCCCGACCAAAAAAATGAAAGTGATTGAAGTCATAAATCCAAGACCTGATCAGACCAACCATAGAAAGCGAGGTCATCTCCAAAGAAGGGTATCACCAACATGAACTGCTAATATATCACAAGAAAAGAGCCTTAACCTAATATGACTGACATTTACATAAAACTATTTGCTAATTCATCTGGAATGCTTTCTTCTTTAGCATGACAGTGAATTTTATGTCAAAAGAGAGATAAAGGCCATTACTAAAAGACACCATGAAATGAGTCAGAACCATTAATAACATAGGAATAAGGTTGGTTGTTTTTCATGGAGAAGGGGCAAATGCTTACCAAAAACATCAATTCCAAGTTGAGCATAGATTGGAGAGAAAAAGCCGTCCACAAAATGAATAAACCACCATGTTATGTAGAAGGTGACTGCTATAGGAAATAGGATGACACTGCAAAAGGATGTGAGTGAGTAACAACTAGAAAAGTATCGGGTAAGGGGGAGTGTGCTGCTTAATAACAGCTGACACTGAAGACAAAGACCAATGTTTATAAGCATATCCTTCTACTATTTTCCCATGACACTTACAAGCAGCAGAGTGGACTGGTTTAGCCGTTTAGTTGCTTCCTTATCAAGTTTATATTGACAATTTTCATCTCATGGACTCTTACTCAGTATAAGCTCAACAGCCTAATCCATGAAAGAAGAACACTATTTTTGTGATAGGTGTGTTACCTAAAGGATTTTACTATCTTCCTGTAATCATATTTGCCAACAAAAGCGGGTCATGATGAGTTAAATGGGGTAGTATGGTCAATGAGGATTCATATAACCACCCTCAACTTCTTTGAAACTGAGGCATAGTAGTAGTTGTTGTTTATTACATGGTCGGAACTGTGGCTACAAGCCTTACCTAGTTTGTTATAACAGCTGATCGAAGTCTTCACAACAACTCTGGTGCTTTTTGCTGTTCCAAGATTAATTGTCTAAGTTCGTTAGCTGAAAAGTGCTTCTATTTTAGTCTTCTGAAACAGAAGCTAAAAGTGGGTAATGAAGTCATTAAGGGTCTTGGAAGGTGCAAACACTTAACCTTGTAAGTTGTAACAGAAGCTAGAAAGTGGGTAGTAGAAGCCTGGGACGGTTCCTCTGTAGGGCTAGGGCATGGCCCCTTGCTAAACTAGTTCTTGAAAATCATTCTTGTGGCGCTTTGCTGTTTCTTTCTAAACTTTAATTTTCTAAATGCAGGGAACCAAATAAAGAGATACAGCCTATGTCTAGATCAAAGGGAAGATTGAAGAGAAGAGAACCATTTTTACCATCCAGTCATGAATTTCTTAGAAGCCCAGCTCCTAACAACTTTAGAGAAAGTCTGCAGTTGCAAAAAGAAAAACATACAGCTTTTGTCAGATAATGAAAAGAGAATTCAAGTTTAAAACATGAAAGTAGGAGTCAAGGAACAGTACAATGATAGACACTGTGACCAGTCCAGTGATTAATCTTAAAATATGAATAGAAAGTAAACAAAGTTAAGCTATGACACCAGGTCCAGTCGCTACAAAATTAAGCTTAAGATATGAATAGCAAGTTAACTAAGTCATAAGCTATGACAACAGACTTTGGCACAATTATTAAATCTAGACTAGTCATGCAAGAGAAGGGAAGAGAGGCAGCGCAAAGAGTGAAGGAATCAGATGAGAAGTCGTGAAGAAGAGAGAGATAAGAATAGTAAATGTCAAAAAGCAAAGATGAAAAAAGAGACCAACAAGCCAACTAATCCCAACATCACATAAAAGATTACTGTGGAAGCTAAAGGTGGTACGATTTTTACAATTATGTGCAGTGCAGCACTGCAGGTAAGTTTTTAATAGTTAATCAACTTATCAAGTATGGTGCATGTGAAAAGTTACATACGGGGTTTGATATCAATTTAACACAATACATTTTCCAGGAAAAATTGATGGGATTCCTTTAGGCTTTTGTTATATTAACTAGTTAAAAATATCTCAACAAAAATGTTTTACCGTAATTGATGCAAGCAATCTATATCCTTTAAGGGTGCTATATATCTTTTAATATAACCGAAGGTACAGTAGTATATTTCTTGCTATTGTTTTCCATATTTTACTCAATACCAATTACTTTCTCCACCAATATGTACATTATTTTCATTGTTGTTCCTCACTGCTGATACGGATCACCAAACATCACTCCCATGCTTCACCAAGCTGTTACTATTAGATGCTACTTTCTGTGATACTCATCCAAATATATGACACAACAAATTAAGCCTAAATTGATCACTCTAACACCCGTTCCAATGCGATCTAGCACAGGGACAGACAGGAATATCATCAGAAGTAGAAATGAAGCATGCCATAGATGTTACACCATGCAATAAAGACAAAAACACGAATGTCACATCCAACAAATCTCAAACACATGAAAACTGAGTGTAGGACATCCGAATAATATATTGTACAGATTAATTTTTACTGTTGATCAACAAATATATTACAGATTTGTACATAAAACCTATAGTCATATACAAAAACATACCACTGTAGTCCCACAAGGTGGGTATAGGGAAGGTTGGGTTTACGTGGACCTTACCCCTACCTTTGGGGTAGAGAGTTCGTTTCCAGGTAGACGTGCACAAAACTATATCCAACATAAAATCACATACATAAACATACACACATAAATTGATAGACACCCTATGTAACAGGGTCATGTCATCAAGTAAATCACATATTGGTAGTCAAAAAAGCATAAAACATAATTGAAAAGGTCTCGGGAAATAATATGCAAAGATTTTAGAGACTTTCAGCTTCGTATATGTAAGAAGTCAAAACACGCCTACTTCAATAATTTAATACACTACAAATGTATTGCCTTTTTCATATATTAATCATAAAGAGGTAGTAAAAGAAAGACTGAAGGTTGTAGCCCACCTGAGTCTTCTCCTACCGTAAAAACTCTTATCTTTATCAGAGTTCCTCATGAACTAATTATTTTGAGTTCTTCTGAACTTGCTAAGTATTTAGTTTCCTCTCATTCCACAAAATAAATTTTCATGTGGCAGGAAACAACAAATAAACACACTGAAAAATTAACATCAAACAAGGATTCAAGCAAAAAATTCTGCAGTCTCTATGATCAAATTTCTGTAAATTCTGTAGCAGTAACACATTTCAACTAACCCCTTCTAAGGTCATAAGTAATAAACTTGCCCCAGACCAGCACCCATGGGTGTTGCCTAGTGATCAATGACGCAAATTGAGAACCATCACATTTCAGGTTCAAATTTCAGCAGACACAAAAAAACAACTATGTCATTTCTCCTTATTTGTCCTAGACTCAGAGGACAGAGTGAAGCTAGCCCGGACACCGATCATCAAAAAAAAAAAGTACCCCAGACCCTAGTTGTGTGATTATGCTGAGTATGTTGTTGTTGTTGCTTAAATAAAGTACAAAATCAACAAAATTGCTTCATTTTCCAGCATTCTCCCTTTCCTTAACTTTGCTCTCTTAATAAGTAAACAACCAACATGACAATAAACTATGCTCATAGCAAAGATCTAGAGTATTTCTTTCCTTCTATAAATACTTCAACATAATCCATTCTTAAACAGCAACTCTTAAATCCTAAATTTACACAATTAAAACAACAAATATCACTTCCACACATAACAAATCCAGCAGAAACAGCTAACCTAAACAAATCAGATCACCAAATTCCCCTAAAACCCTAACATAATTCCCTTAAATAACAAATGAACAAACATATTTACTAAATGCATCGAACTTTTCCCCTAAAATTCGAAAAAATACGAAATTAACCTCGCGTCCGGAGTGATGGTGAGAAGAGGAGGAGGAGGATGAAGAAGAAGGCTTGTCGCCGGCTCCATCGTCGCCGGCGCCGGTGTTAGCCACCGGTATAAGAAGTTCACGATCTCTGTTAGAATTTGCCATTATCTCTAATTTCTCATCTCCAAATTTACTTATAAATTCTTTTTTTTTTCTGTGAATTTTTTTACAGATTTTTAGAACTGTAACAGTTCTTCAAATCTATAATAATTTATTATATATACATATTTTATATATATACTAATTTATAATATATTATTATTATTATTATTGGTGATACAAAAGGAATTTGAGAAAAAAGTTATTAGTTTATTAGTAATTATTTATTAATTTATCCTTAAAAATTTATAATTTAAAATTTATAATTACAAAAATTCTTTAAAAAGGATATAATAATATAAGTGCTAATATATTAATCTAATACGCGAGATATATAAATTTGATATACGAGATACACCAATTTAATGCGCGATATACATTTTATACGTATATACTAATAATTAAATATACTAAAAGGTTAAATTTCATTAATTAATCCATTATTTATTAACCATATAAATTAATGGATTATTTATTAGTAAATAATGTTGATGAGGTATTGGGTTTGACTTGGGCTGGGCCAGGTTGGATTTTTGTCATGTTGAAGAGTGATGAGCTGGCTCCAATCATATTACGCCAACTCGTCAGATCGTCTTTTATGATTTCTGTATAGTGATGTGATCGTGTCTGAATTTTACGGGTAAATCGAAAGTTAGATCTACATTGAATCATACTTGAAACACTTATCTATCCTCGTGATGAAGAGTCTGTTTTCAAACCCTTGAATGATAAACATTTCAAGATTAGACGTCATTAGTATATTGGACTATTTAGAGATAATGGTCAAATCATATTAAACTATTATTTTTTCATGAGTTTTCGTTTAATTATTAACTAATTTCTTTTTTTTACACGAACTATCATCATTCATATATTAAATACACATAGTTGAGGAGATAGTAATGGTCCATATTGGATATAGGGATAACTAATAGTTGGCATAGTCAACTTAAAAATTTATTTTGATACACATATGGTGATGACTCATATAGAAAAATGAAACAACTGATAATTACAATATCAAAATTCACGAAAAAATAGTTATTTAAATGTATTTTTACCATTAACACAAATGTCGATGCACGAGAGAGCCCTAATAGCCTTAGACATAATGTTGTATTATTATGTCTTCTAAAAGATAGTTATAATAAAACTTTTAAAAAAATAAACACAGAAGGCTAAAGGTATTCAACGTTTCCTACATACTATATGTATAGTTGTTGTATATATAATGTAGTTTTCCAGTGGATCACTTCGAGTCATCTTAATTCGCCCCGCATGTTCTAGTCCAATATTATAAAAAATAAAATAAAATAAAATAAGAATAACATAAAAAATAAAAAAATAATGGACTTCATTATATTCCTATGTCAACAATAAATGTACAAGAATACATTATTATAGCCATTCAGCTTTGTGTTATTCTGTAATTCTAAAAATACAGTTTCTTGAATACACTGTAAGTATAAGAGTATTTATATCTACACATTATGTATGTCAACCTGAATATATTCAGAGGCAAAGTTACAATATACGTTGCGGATTCAGTAGAACTCAATAGCTTCGGCTTAAATCCACTAAATATGATCAAATGGATTGTGGCTTCTGTGAAAAGTGAATAGTCATCGTACCTATAAACTTCAAATCCTGGATTTGCTTAGCTTTGAATATTTGAAGTAACTATAGTGTGAGTTCAGTAAGTGCATCGTCGATAATTCCATTCACAACATGCTTCTCAATGTCAGTCACTATTTGTTCAACTTCATCCAGAGTAAATGCATTTCTCCAACCAAGATCCCATGTTGTACTAATCACTCCGTTGCACGATAAATCTCTTTCATGTAACGCGTAAAGAGTATCTACTGAAAGGATATTGACATCAACCTTAGTGTGACTTCTCAAGACTTCAATCGCGTCACAAATTTCATTCAACAACTTGTCAAAGGAAATGGAGACTCTTGACATGTTAACGGGACTTTTTGATATCGTCAGGGTGCTCTGAGACCTTTTGTTTTCTAACAATTCGTTTGCACAATCCAGTACGAGTTTGCTGTTAGGCGTTTCATTGTCCACACTTATTGTCTTCCAAACTGTTGGTTCCCATGCATCAGTGTCGAAAAGCTCCTCTGCCCGACTGAGGAATGATTCATTGCTCAACAGTATGTGTCGTGTAATAGCTCTAGATTTGAGGTTTTCCTTCTCAGTTGAATCTTGACGGATTTGATACCTAGTGTGCTCCATTAGTGGGTTATTATGGTCATGCTGGATTAATGTCATGGTAGATTCAGCCGCGGAACATTCACCGTTCTTAAGATTATCTGCAATAGAAGTAGTTAATATCATGTGTAAGTATTAGTACCATGCCTAGAGATTAATCTACATTAATCAATCACTAGAAATACACAGTATGTTTATTCTTATACTTGTAAGGATACAAGGATCTATTTGGTTCGAGAGACGTCTGGAAATAGCAATTTTCATGCACTGTTGAACTTGCTTTACTTAACAGGTACGATAATAACGAGTTTTGTGTCCATCTTCAAAATGTTTGAAGTTATTAGAGCATAGAAGTTTAAGCTCGATATAGTTCAGTTGCTACTGCAGGTTGCCAAACCTGGCTTTTCTAAGCGACAAGCTAACTGATTACCTCTCATATAAGTTATTCACGCGTATAGGAAACAACGAACAGAATACAGAAAAATCATTTGTCTGAAGATCAATTCACTGTAATCTTATATAGAAAGAAAATGATCAAAACAACAAAAGCCACTTGTTTGACTAGCATTGACTCTCTTCTAGTCTCTCAAGAGATTTTTCATCGTTTCCTCATGGAAACCGCGTCTAGAAAAACAGAATTCGGTTTTTTAACAAACCATGTGTATTCATTAAACAAGGTCTAGTGAATTTATCTAACATCCAAGCAAGCTTTTGCTAGGAACAGTTATTTACGAGCCTATGTACAATATATATTTGCGAAAAGGTTGCCTAAATCTATGTTGCTCAAACTCTTCAAAATGTCGTTGGGTGCATGTCAGATCCTTCAAAAGGAGTGCATATTTGTAGGATTTTGACTCGGTCGTTTCAACTTTATTAGAGAGTCCGAGAAACATAGGCCTAAAATATCCAGATAATGTTGATTACTTAGCTTGTACACAATGCCAAACATAATGAAACAAGTGCCTTACCAGTGACAACACTCTGGGAGATTTCAGCCACTTCCTCACAAGGCGGCTCTTTGAGGATGTAAGGTTTGTTATGGTTATATCACTGTCTCGTTCATAGTTGTGCTCCGTATTCTCAACCTGCATCAACATATTCCATTAGTATGATTATAATCTTATACGAAGAATACTAACGTTTTGAGAGTAATAAACATTAGTTTTTAACTGAAAAGTTAGCTAAGACTTTAAAATAGAAGGCATAAATGTGCACTTACAATAGGGACAATAGAGGAACTCTTGACTGACTTATCAGTTTTGACATTCTTCTTCCTATTTCTGGAGTTATGAGAAGCAACGGCTGAGATGCGCTTTGAGTCAGTGCTATGTTGGGATGCAACAAGTTTTTCTGGTGCATTCGACTTTTTCTCAGGTTTCGTCACTTTTGCAGTGGTCCTCTTACTTTGATCTGTACTTTAGTAGTGTTATTGGGACCAGCACTTTATTTCCCCAGATTTCTTCACACCATAAGCTCGTTGAGTTCTCTCAATCCTTTTATCTATCACTTCTTTCTTTGGTTGCTTAGTCCTTCCAGGAGACGAAGCTCTATTTTTTGTCAAAGGAAGTGTTTCTTCACTATGGTCCTTGGATCCTTTTTCGGGGATGCAGCTACTCTTCTGAATGTTTCGTGTATGCATTTTCCGGTGGACAGTGAAATTCACAGGTGCACTCTCTTCCTTTAAGTTCCGTTTACCAAATAAATTTTGAGTGTCCGGGGGATTTTCATCACGGATGGAGGTCGAAAACCTTTCTGCCTGCAGTTCAGGAGTGTACACAGGCCTCATGATCACAATAGGAGGAGCATTAGCAGCAGAACTCTTCACTTGATGAGAGATCACATTATTAGACTTGCATCTCAAAAGGCCTTTGAATTGCATGGTTTCAATTATTCCGTCTAATGTTCTTCGTCTTGGATCCGCCTTCTGGTTGACGACAGACAGCTTCTTTGCCTTTGGCAAGTCTATTTCGAATATAGGCCTTGTTGGCTTGAAAATCATGTCCTTCTCTACTTGTTTCTGATGCAAGGGTGTTGAAGGAATCTCTTCAAGTCCCATTAGCCTTGCAATCAAATTTGGCACTTTCGATTTCTCCTTGTCTCGAGAACAGTCAAAAGAAGCAAATTGGCTTGAGCTAGTGGATGGCAACTCGGGTGACATAACCAGTTTTCTAGCATCAGCAACGCAAGCCTTTTCTATCGATGTCTCACTCGAGCTAGTGAAGCTAGTAGAGGGGAAATCTTGATACAAGTCTACTTTTCTTCTACCAGATCGAACCTTTTCTGAAGCACAACATGGTGGCAACAGATTTTGTCTAGCAAGGCTATCTCTTATTACATCCCTTAGCTCATCATAACAATCGCGAGAACGATCAACAGAAAGACTACTCTTTCCAAACTCCACCTTATTATTATACCAGTGATCTGCAACAACACGTTCGGATTTAGTCTTGCCAACGCCTGTTGCATCAGATTCTCTTTTCCTCAACCTTGTCACATATTTAGAAGCTTCTTGCAATTTCCCCAACATCACTAAAGACTCTTGTAAATCAAAAGCTCCTTTCAACAAGTCTTTTGCAAAATCCTTTGTTACCTTATGATCTTCGATATTTTGAGGATCGATCTTGGATTTTTTAATCGTCTTACCTTCAATAACACCTTTGGGATCATCACAAGTGACAAATGATCTGTACATAACTGATCTCAGACTATCTTGAGGAATATTCTATGACATGAAATTTCAAGCAGAACTAGTCAAGATAACGACTTAAAATCCGAAAAAAAAAGAAACAGAATGGAAGTTTTTAAACTAAAAGGATTTGCCAAATGTAACTCACATTAACAAGTATATGCCTTGAAGAATTTTTCAAAGATTGACAAATGGAACTTCTTTTTCAGGTTTGAGTCACTGAAACAGAACAAAATATAAAGAATTAGTTGCTGTCTATGAAGACAAACATAAACTTCTCAAATATTGAATAGCACTCATCTCCTCTGAAATATTCAAATTAGAACTTTGGGTATTTGCTCTTTCTTAATCATTAAGAATATTTGATGAATGATATAAAAAGGGAGACAAGTCAATGGGATAGATACAAATGTGATCGACGTAAACACATGGATCCAACAACAACATACGTAGTAAAATCCCACAACATGGAGTCTAGGGAGGGTAGAGTGTATGCAAACCTTACCCCTACCTCGTGGAGATAAAGAGTTATGTTTTCGAAAAACCCTCAAACTCAAGTGCATAAACATATTACATCTCAAATGACAAATCTACAAGTCAGTAAAAACACTATAAAGCAACTTAAAGACTACATTTTTATCTTGATTTGTTCATGTATAAGCTGATCCTTTGATCAAGAAATGAATGAAAAAGGACCAAATATCTGTAATCAAATGCACCCAAATGAAAATCTTGGAAAAACAAAAGATCCAAAACTGATAAATTTTTCACACACACACATATTTAACAATGTAAAGCAACTTAAAAGACTCATTTTTATCCCAATCTGTTCATGTATGATTCTGATTCTTATACAAAACACAAATGAATGAAAAAATTTACATAACATCTGTAATCAACTGCACCCAAACCATACATATTTAACACTGTAAAACAGCTAAAAGACTCCATTTTTATCCAAAATGTGTTCATGTATAAGCAGCAGCCTAAAGACTCCATTTTTATCTCAATGTGGAATGTGTATAAGTTAATCCTTTGATTAAAAAACTGATTTTTTTTTTACCTCCAACCTCTACAAAATATTAAATGAATGAAAGAGTATCAAATATCACTAATTAAATGCACCCAAATGAAAATCTTGGTTAATAAAAGAGACTCAAGTGATAAAATTTACACACAGACACACACACACACAAAGCAGCTTAAAGACTCCATTTTTAACACAATGTGTCATGTGTATAACCTGATCCATCATAAAAAAAAGTGATTTTCTTACATCCAACCTCTCTAAAACTAAAAATAAACAATCTTTATATCTAATTATAAGCACCCAAATAAAAATCTTGAAAAAAAAATAAAATCCCAAGTGATAACTTTACACACACACACATATAATTAACACTGTTTTTTCTTGAATTCTCACCTTCATTAGCCTTTACACTTGTGTCAGCAAAAGAGTGAAACAAAACCCCAGATCCCACAACTATAATAGTTAGTAAAATCTTGACTTTTTTTTTTTTTTTTTTTTTTAAGTCTACACTCTCTATACCAATTATTGTTATAATCATAATAATAATGATGATGACTATGTCCATGTATATATTCAAGAACTTGGACTTTAGGGAATTTTTCTATTTTTTTCAACTTTATTGTGCTAATTTATAATAGTATTAAATGTGAATGTTGGGTGGTTGTTGAGTATGATGCTTTGTCCCATGTGAGTTGAAGTGTACCTAAGACTAATTGGATGTGGCCAAAATAAATAAATAAATGGTTTAATTGAAAAATTGGTCTGGGAATTTTTTTTATGAGAGGAAGGTGGATATAAAAAAAGAAATAATTAATGCAAAAATAATTACATGTGTACTTTCCTAAAATGATTTTATTACATGGATAAATGGAAGAAATCTCACATGGGAAAAGATATGAGAATCGTCAATTCTTTAAGGTTTAAGTAATTTAGATTCAAGACCTAATTTTAATAGTATTAAAATTGGAACTGACTTAACGTGGACCTATAAGATATAGTTATAGACTTACAGTGAATATGTGGTTAGAACTCTGACTCCTTCCACTCCAAATACATTCGTTCCAGAAATATATATATACTGACATGAACAAAAAATGTACAGATATGGGAGTTAGGAGTATGGAGGATGATGAACAGAATGAATGATAATATTTCTACTTTCGAATGTATGTTAGACCCAAAACTTTGATGTGCAAAGTATTTTGCATTCCATTAGGAGTTGACGAAGACCATACAATCGAGGAGTTAGAGATTTTATTAAGACGATCAAACTTTTTTAAAAGCGAACTACTTTAGGCTCATGTTTCAAACTCAAGAGATCTCTTTATATTGATCATACATTTTATTCTTTTTTGACTTGTAATATATATATATATATATATATATATATATATATATATATATAAAGATTTTGAGCAAGTGCAATGATATGAAGGGAACCTCATTGCTTCAACTAGGCTTTGCCACTAAGACTAAATTTTAAGGGGTATAATATTGACAATTTAGTAATTTTAGGACTCAAATTCGTAATTTATAGATTACACTAATATAGTTCCATCGTTACTCTAATTATCAACGAATTTTAAAAATAAATTCTATATTATTGCTACTTTATATTACATTGATTTTACATTTTATTTTTATACTTTTATCTTTAACCAAAGTTTTATTTGTTTCCACTCTTAACAAATTCCACTGTACGCATATCTAATCATTCAAAAGTAATATATTTTGGAAAATGTAATATAAATACGTTAAGTTCTTTGAAAAATCCAAGCAATATAGATAAATATTTCTTTAAAGAGACATCTCAAATATCTCTTTAAATCCTTAGATATTCACCAAAATATTGAAATATCAAATAATGTCTTTCTCAAAATGTTTAATAGATGTTTTTGACGATTAAATATTCATATCATATCGTATGTTAGAGATATACAAAACTAACAACCATCAAATTATTAAAAAAATCACTCGAGAAAGAAAAAATAAGAGATAAATATAATTATAATGCTATATTCAAAATATATATCAATAAATTTTTTATTTCATTATATTTTATTTGTGATCATCATCATTTTCATAATTTTAAAATTTATTAACATCTAGTTGGTTTCACATCTCCAATCTAGTGACACATCTTTTTATTGGATTTTATTAAATAAAAGTTAGTGAAGTCAAATACAAGATGCGTATATTCAACTAATTTTGATTAATATAATTAAGAAAACCGACTTTTATTTTTTTTTAAAATGAAACGCGGCGAATATAAGAAATTATATATATAAATTTGTTACCTTATTTTTCTCCGATAAATTAGGGGAATTATTAGTCTTTATCTGACTATGAGAAAAAAAAAATATGCATTAATTTATAATAAAAAGGGAAAATATAATTCAAATAATACATTTATTATCTTAGACCAAGAAAGAACAATATTAAATGGCCATTGCTTTCATAATTATTAGACAAAATTTATTTTTTCGTTGACTGGAATGTTGCTTTTTTTTTGTGGACATAGGTAAATTTAAATTTAATGTAATAGCTTGTAAATTAGATCGAAGAAGTAAATTGTATCAAGTAAATTCTATGTGATGAGTTGATAAAAAAAAGTAAAAATTTAGATTTGAAATCTTTCATTCAGAATATTACTTGTTCAACCAATTCAATTAATCTAACGAGTTAAAAAAAAAACATATTGTCCTTCAATTAGTTATAAATGAAATCATTTTTACTTGCATGATAGCAACATAGGCAGAAATAAAATATCAAAGGTGATTTATCCGTACTCCCTTCGTTTAAAACATATATTGTATATATAAAGTACTTACAATTATTTTTTCATGTAAGTACATAATATATATATTACATGTAGTTATTAATTTTGAAATAAAACATTCAAAGTGAGTAAGTTGTGTAATTAACTAATTATTCATGAGCTTAAGATCGAGAAGAAAATACTTATAACTAAATTGTGAATAGTTATCAAACAAGCCCGTCTAGCTCAGTTGGTAGAGCGCAAGGCTCTTAACCTTGTGGTCGTGGGTTCGAGCCCCACGGTGGGCGATTTTTTTTTAATTTTTTATTTATATTATTGTGCTTTATTCGTTATTTGACTGATTCTTTCTCGAACATGATACATACTATGAGTTTATGCAACTCGAGTTTATTCTTGTTTGATTTTCAGTTTCCTCCGAGAGATTGTGTTGGTGATACTATATATGTATTAGTTGAGAACCTAGAACATGATACATAATATGAATTTATACAATTCGAGTTTATTCTTGTTTGGTTTTTAGTTTCCTCCGAGAGACTGTGTTGGTGATACTATATATGTATTAGTTGAGAACCTCGAACATGGTACATAATATGAGTTTATACAACTCGAGTTTATTCTTGGTTGATTTTTTTAGTTTCCTCCAAGAGACTTTTGGTGATACTAGCTATATATGTATTAGTTGAGTGCCTCAAACATGCTACATAATATGAGTTTATACAACTCAAATTTATTCTTGTTTGGTTTTTAGTTTTCTCGAAGAGATTGTATTGGTGATAGTATATATGTATAGTTGAGAGAAGAAGTTGGTGTAGTCTAATAGTATGAATCGTTAGGAAGTTTCTACACAATAAGCATCAGAGTCGACGATCGTTATCAATTACATATGAGCCTTTTTTAAGAAAATAAAACAAGCAATTTAAAAATAAATAAAAACTAATTGTGATATTTATTAAGTTATTATTATTTTCTATTTGTAAGTGAACATATTCATTTCTTGAAAATGTCTCTTACCTAAATGTTGTGCATGGTTTTATTAATATTTGTCTTTGCTATATAATGAGGCTTTTATTCCCTATTTATGCACTCAGTACGTTTTAGGTACTCAAAGAATTGTTTAATTTGGGACTTTTATGTTTATTTATAGCACACAACAATATAGGAGAGAAGGAAAAGCACATGGAGAAGTTTTTTTTTTTTGTCAAACTTAAATTATATATATATGTTTGTTTTTCATCTAATATTTGATAATTACGTATATCAAAGTCTAATTATATTCGATATGCACATTGCATGCATGTTCCAATATTTTCAATAAAAAAATATTTATGCTCAGAGTTCAAATTCAAAATCTTTAATTAAGTACAGAGGTTCACTAGTTTTTCATAATTAGTGTATCTTTTATTTAAGTTAGTTATTAGTTATGAGCTATTAACTTGAAATAGATAGTATATCTTTTATCGAGTATTTTTAGCTTCACATTTTTCAAATGAATTTAAGTTTTACGCATCGACTTTTATAGCGAGGCAGAAAAATGGAAAAAAAAAAAAAAGAGAGTTAGTTGACCATTTAATTTGTATGTTTTCCCTTACCTTTTTGCTATCATTAAAAAAATCAACCATTAACAAATCCAAAAATAAGAAAAAAAAATGTTCAAAATATTTATTCTTCCATTTAATTTTTCACCTACCCCTTTCCTTTTCCATTCATCAAACATGCACCCCACTTTCCAAAAATAAAATAAAAATTAATTAACCATAATTATATCATCAAATAACACTAACACCACTATATCCCTTCCTTAATGTTATCACATAAAAAAAAAAAACATTTCTCCATTTTCATCATATCATTTTGCCTTCCTTTTTGAGAAATTAAGTGTTTAATTTTTTATTTTTTTTTGTTCTTTCTATTTCCATGTGACATTGTTACATAATTGATTTTGGCAACAAAAAAAAAATGGTTAGAGAAATATATAAGATTTCAAAGTCAAGATCTTTCAATATTAGGAAGATTTTTGAAGGAAGACATGGACATACTCATCATCATGTTGTGTTAGATAATAATGGACATGGCAAAGATATGAAATTTAAGAGTCAATTAGGTGCAAAATCATCTTCAACATTAGAATCACAACAATTAAGTAGCATTTTAAATAAGTCTGTTGATAATGTTTCGCGATTCGCTAAGGAAGGAGAAAGATCAAGAAACATCCACAAGGATAAACAAAGTTCAGGTTTGTACCTTTCAGCTCGAACTATGTATACATATGCAAAAAAAAAATTACATGTTTTGTACCATTTGACATGTCATTATTTTTTTTTAATCAAAAAGGTGAATCTAAGTGAGATCAACTGAACTGATGATCATGATCATGATCATTTTAACTCGAACTATGTATACATATGCGAAAAATTAGAAATTGAAATATACATATACTAAGATTACTCTCGTTTCAAATTCATTATCTCTAGATTCTGGATTCGTATCTACAGAACAATTTTGCACCATTTTACATTAGATTCATTTCATAAACATGTTTTCCTTTGTTCAAGTTAGATGTAAAAACATGTTTTTTCTCTGTTTTGGATGTAGAAATGGAGAAGATGAAAGAAAGGTTCGCGAAGCTACTATTAGGAGAGGACATGTCAGGTGGAGGAAAGGGCGTTTCATCGGCTTTAGCTTTATCAAATGCTATTACTAATCTTGCAGGTGAAACATTTTCACCGTAAAGTGATCAAAACTCATCCAATTTTTTTGTTCGTTATGAGAAATGTTTAGATATATGGAGAAAATAGTACTAACTTTTTATGTATGTAAAACATATATAGCTTCTGTTTTTGGAGAACAAAGAAAATTGGAGCCAATGTCTGAAGAAAGAAAATCAAGATGGAAAAAAGAAATCAACTGGCTTTTATCTGTATCAGATTATATTGTTGAATTTGTTCCTTCTCAACAAAAATCTAAGGATGGAACAAATATTGAGGTCTTATGTTATATCTCTCTCTTTCCTATTCAAGATTTAGCGTGTGTTCGGTACGAAGGAAAATGTGGGGGGGGGGAGGGGAAGGTGAGGTGTGTTGGAAGGCGGGGAGGAGACAACGAATGTGGAATGTCACTTCTGGAACTTGTTTTTCCTACTTCTGTTACGGAAGTCATTTTCCTCGTTTTTAAGGAACTTCGTTTTCCTCCGTACCGAGCACATGACCTTAGAGTAGAAATAGTGATATCTTGATAGTGATTTTGGCAGGTAATGGTGACACAACAAAGAAGAGATTTGTTCATGAATATCCCAGCCTTGAAAAAGCTTGATGCAATGCTCATTGTGAGTACCTTTATTGCCCTCTTGTTATACCATTACTCGATTAGTTCTTATGTTGCTCGGACTCTTCAAAAAGTAGCATCTAGTGTGTGTCGGATCCTCCAAAAGCTATGCATATTTGGAGGTCCATTTCATTTTAGACACATATATAGTATCCTTAGAACTTGTCGTCTAAAATATGTTATGGCATTTCTACGGTTATAAGAGCATGTAACTTTTTAGAACAGACTAAAAAGGAAAGAGTGGCATATAAAATGGAACGGAGGGAGTACACGAGCTGCATTATCTCTAATGACGGATAATTTCATGATGCTTAACAGGACTGCTTGGAAAATTTTAAAGACGAGAGCGAGTTCTGGTATGTTTCAAAAGATGCTGATGAATCTGAGAAAGGTGTTCAGAGGGATGATAAATGGTGGCTACCTACAATCAAGGTTCCACCAGAGGGTCTATCGGATACATGTCGAAAATGGCTTCAATATCAGAAAGATTGTGTAATCCAAGTACATAGAGCATCTATGGCTATTAATGCACAAATACTCTCAGAAATGGAAATTCCTGAAAACTACATTGAATCTCTTCCTAAGGTAAGTAAAAAGGACACTCTCTTGCATACACTTTTTATCAATATCGCTCGGACACTCCAAAAACGTTGTTTCACTAGACAATATTTTTGAAGAGTCTAAGCGACAATATAGCTTTTTATAGAGTTATATTTCTCATATGATCACTCGACTAGTAGATATTATTATTAGTTGAGTGACCGTCTGAGAAAGCAACTTGTTTTTTGTAAGGTGCTCGACTCGAAGATACTGACGTTTCTTGTTATTGATTTATCTGTTTTCATCAAGAATGGTAGATCAAGTCTTGGTGATTCAATCTACAAGAGCATCACAATCGAGTTCTTTGAACCCGAACAATTCCTTTCGACGATGGATTTGTCTACAGAACACAAAGTTCTTGATCTTAAGGATAGAATTGAGGCATCTATAGTGATTTGGCAGAGGAAATTACACCTTAAAGATGGAAAATCTACATGGGGTTTAGCTGTTAGTGCAGAGAAAAGAGAGCTTTTTGAAGAAAGAGCAGAGGCTATATTACTATTGTTAAAACAAAAATTTCCGGAATCCCTCAATCTTCTCTTGACATCAGCAAAATCGAATATAACAACGTAAGATACTTCCCTCCGTTTCATTTACGTGGCACATTTTCCCTTTTAGTCTGTTCCAAAAAAGAACGTGATTTTGAATCGGGAGCCTTGGACCACGGTAAAGTTGTCTCGGTGTGACAAATAGGATAGAGGTTCGAGTCGTGGAATCAGCTATTGATGTAACATCAGGAAGCTAGGCTGCCTACATTACATCGCGTTAGGGTGTAGCCCTTCCCGGGATATTGCGTGAACATGCAATTCTTTGTGCACCGGGCTACCTTTTATCCCTAATGGCATGATGTTGTAGCCTTCGGAAATGTAATGTCATGTTTAAAATCACAAGTTCCAAAAGTCCTTCTTTCCTTCTTTAACTTCGTGCTCAATCGAACACCTTTACATAAAATGAAACGGAGAGAGAGTGACAAGTACTGTTGGAAGAGAATAACTCCTCATTACCTCACTAAATCATAACCTGTTTGTTTCTGTTTTTTTGTGTACAGGATATAGGGCATTCTGTCTTGGAGAGCTATTCAAGGGTGTTAGAAAGCCTAGCACACACGGTTATGTCACGTATCGAAGATGTCCTATACGCTGACTCTCTAACACAAGATCCATCACTTGCAATCGAAAAGTTGAACCTCTCATCAGCTGATTCCTCACCTCAATTTCCGCTAAGTGGTATGTCAAGTCCTAGGGAACTAGAGGCAGAGGTGTTAAGTTCTGTTGCACAAACACCAGTAGCAGAAACACCGACTTTATCTGATTTCATTGGTTGGAGTGAAGAGCTAGGAGACACAGAAATGAAAAAGAATCGTTCAACGGGTAACTTGGAGGCTTATTTCAAAGGTGAAAATGACTACAATTGCATAGGGAAACTAGCTAGTATTACTCCAAAGAAACTTTCCTACATTGAAAAGATTGGAAGCGGCCTAACAAGTCCAACATCTCGACATTAACAGCGATACTGAGGAACGAGAACAATGTCAGGGTGATAGGAGGAATAGGAATAGTAACAAAATCTAAAGTAGTTAGAAAGTTTACCTGTGTGTAAAACTCCTACCTTTTTTAAGGAGTTCGACGTGGTTAGTGTTCGATGTATGTGAGTGATCTTCCTTCCATTGTGGATAGGGAAGTTCAAAATACATGTTATATTTTGTTGAAAATGGTTTGTAGCATAATCTCCCTTTATAATATACATAAATTTGCAAAACAAGAGTAACAATACATATCTTTGAACCTGGTAACTTGAGGCCTGCAATATCTTCACAAATTCATGTTACTATTCTTCTACCACGTCGAATGAGTGATCTGATATCCTTATTATGCATTGGTTTCCAACTCAATATGTTTCGTTTTTGCTTTCGAGCCTCCTGCATTCACAAGAGGAAAAAAAAAGAGCACATGAACATGGTGTTTTTGTAACACTCTTTATGTATATAAAATTGCTGATATATGTGTACCTGAAACTCAAAGTTGGAATTTTGTGATTTAGGTACAACAGATAGTCCGTCACGAACAGGAACCACTGAAAATCCATATTTGAACATTGAAGTCTGAACATATCTTTCGAAAAACTTGTAAATGTGTTTTTCTTATTACCTGGAGTCGAAAAGCTAGACTTCTGTTTCGAATCTTCAAGTAGAGAAGGCTTAAAGTTGTAAGTGTACAAAAATAGTGGCACATCTTCCTCTGCCTCAAATCTATCCTTGTGTAGAGGCTTATTGTCAATTGGCATACCAAATCCCCTTCATTCGTTCAAGTTCGTTAGGCTTTTACTCTCCCAAATAAATCTACGTTGCTCAGACACTTCAAAATGTTGCAGACTTGCAGAACCTGTGCTGGATCCTCCGAAAATACACTACTTTTAGAGGATCCGACATGCAGTCTCTGGCATTTTTTCAAGCGTCCGAGCAACATAACATGAAATCAGGCAAAATGGATAAAAAACATTACCTTGACATTTGTTTCATTCTCCTGATATCTTCAATTGCTGGTTTAGAGGGAAAAAAACAGAAATATTAGTATATAGTTTATGTTTGGTTTCAGAGTTATAACTGACTTTATTATTGATCATGGATTGAAACATTACGTGGTGATATATAGCGACAATGAAATGTAGCTAAATCAGTATTCCAACAAAGCCTAGTGAGAGCAAGCTTGTTAGAGTATTGCTGGCAGGTCGCGATCCTCTAATTAAATCGAACCAAAACATAAAAACATTAGTATAAGTTATCATATAAGTAAAGAAGAGAAGGTATAATAAGGTGAGAAATTGGTAAAGGCGTTAAGTTATATACACAGACAGTATAAAAAGTACGAGTAGAAATGACAAACTTGAGTCAAGCTATCAATTCGAAGTTCTGTTTCAGAAGCTGTGTCAATCGTTGAAATCTTGCATTCAAGTTTAGCCGAGACACATCCTAAATGATCGATGACTGTAACAACAGCTCTACATAGATACTCTTTCGTGTTCTCAAGTACACTGCAACAACAACAACAACAACAAGTAGTACGTTTCAGTCTCAAACAAGTTGGGATTAAACTAGACGTTCTCTAACAAGACGAGTAGAGTCCTAAGACATGAGACCTAAAGTAAACGTACGTTTTAACATTACTAAAACTTAGTCCTAAAAATAGTTTCGTAACTTAACTGTTATAGCGGATAAAATTCAGTGAAAATACGCAAAGAAATTAACTAAAGAACTACTCACTCTCTTTTCTCTTCTGCCTTTACAAATGCTTTCTCACAATAATCTGCAGCATTGTGAAGCTGAGAGCACAAATCCTTAAGTTCCTGCAAAAAAAAAAATTAAGTGATAGTGGCGGATACAGAATTTTCACTCGGAAAGTTCATTATTTACTATATAACACTGAAAAAAATTAGAATTAACGGTCAAAAACACACCTGAACTGTTACATTTCCGCAAATTTCACACTTTTAACTATGTGATTAAGCCAACTATTAGTTGTTCGATTTTCCTACCTCAACTACCAACATCTATACATCTACTCAACTAGGTGTGTTTTAATACAAATATGATAATAGTTCAAATAGAAAAAAAATCGAACAATTGTTAATTTTGAAACTCGCAAAAAAGTGATGATTTTGACCATTATATATACAGTATAATTTTTCAGCAAACGAAGTTCAGATGAACCCCTTCCGCCCCTCTATCTCCACCACATAAACAAAAAAAGTACTCATCACAAGAAATTGTTGTCACGAAACACCACACTTTACCAACACCTAAAATTTAGACAAAAAATATAACAACAAACAAATCGGTGATAGAGACAGAATTTTCACTAAACAAGTTCATTATCTAAGATACATAAACATTATATATATACAATATAATTTTTCATCGAACAGAATTCAGATGAACCTTCTAACTTTGCCACTCAAACAAACAAGTACTCATCTTATTATAAATTTATAATCATATAGATGTTAATTACTTACTTGCAAAGAATTATTGAACTTAGTTGAATCATCAGCTTCAACATCTGTATAACTTTTAGGAGATAAATTAAATTCCTCCTCCATTTTAATTCTTGCAATTAAAAGTACAAATAAGCAAGAAATTATAAATAGATACAAGGTGCTGTTTATGTCCAAAAAAAAAAAGTGAAAAAAAGTACTGCCTATCTACAAGTAAGAAAATCTCGAAACTTGTAATTTAAAATATTTTATAGAATTTTTAAAATATAAAAATATGTTATTATCTTTGTTATAATTATAATAAAAGAAAAATATGTCATACAAATTAAATAAAGAAAACATATAGGTTAATTTTTTAGTATTTGTGCTTTTTAATACTTCTAACAAGATTTTTTCCATGTCGTCCATAATTCATGTTTGATCATATATAATTCAACGTTAAAGTGTGAAAATGTGTTTTTCTGGATATATTTATATCGGGAAATATATATGTTTGAACTTTTTTAAAATTATATTACTGTTAAATATGGAATAACATGAATACAAATTTAACATAATGTATGATAATTAAGTGATAAATTATTAATAATCACAAGTAAATAGATAAAAATTATATATTTTAATTTCTTAAAGATTAAATATACTTAAATAAATATCATAAATTTAAAATCATATTGAGGACTAAAAAATATATTCATTCCTTTTTCTTTTTTTTTTGGATTTATCTATGCTTAGATTATATGGAGGAACATATGGGTTGTCAGTATATAATAAATTCCCGTGACAAATAATTCAAATTTCACTTTATATTATATGAATAAATAAATAAAAAGCTTTTAAGAGGGATTCTCCTTATTAGAATTTTATGGAAATGGACTGTGGTGAACTCTTCCTAAAAGACAAATTCTTTTTGTAATCTCGTGACTATTTTGTTCTTTCATTTTTTTTATATTTTAGAATAATTGATTCGATATAAATTTTTCTTAGAAAAGAAGTTTTTTTTTTTTGCGATACATCAAAATAAAAGTACGACAATTAAATTAAGACAGAAAGAGTATATCTTTAAGTTGAATTTGTATGGATAGAAAATTCGTAGATAGCTGAGTGTTATTGTTGTATTTTTATGTGGAAGGGACGGGGTCTCCTCTTCTTACCTTTCTCTTTATTTAGTATGTGTGTATGCAAGAGTTTTAATAAGGGAGTTCAAAATTCGTAGGTCGAAGGGGGTTCGATATCTACTATATATGTATAAAATATTAGTTTAACCATGTATAAATAGTATAATTTTCCGTCGAAGGGGAATTCACCAAGGTAGCTCCGCCCCTGACTGCATAGAATTTCATTCTTCAATTTTTTATTACTATTACTTATTATATTTGATTTGTTCATCATGCCAATTTATTCGTTATTATTTTTCATTTAATTTTATTTTAATTATATTTATTTTGAATTAAGAGTATATCGATAATAGTCTTTCTATTCTATATGTGGGCGTAGTATATGGAATCATCCTTGAAAGGACTTCCTTAGTGATTGTGTCAAAAGAATTTTATTGAAAGTATAATATTTTTAAAAAAAAAAACTATATAATATAAGTTAAATTTTATTATTTTCTGTGCAGCTATCTTTCCAAAAAATTGGAAAAAGAGAGGATGTTAAGGTCCAAATGCTAAGCACATGCAGAAAAACTGTGTGCAAATTGAATTCGAGGTAACAAAAAATAAAAATAGTCGAAAATCGAGGTAAGCAATTCGTGTGATATAAGATTTATTTTTTTTAAAAATATTGTGACTAAAAGAATTTAATATTCAAAACTTGAATTCGAGTTATCATTGCATGAATATCAAGCTATGTCCCTATAAAAATTATATTCCCCTTGTTTAGACATTCATCTACCTAAGAAGAAAATATAATTGTTTATACTCTCTGTTTTAATTTAGGTGAGTTTATAACACGTTTTTTTAATGAGTATAAAAAAGAATTTTATACTTGATAACAAAATAACTTTAAAATCATTTTTTCACCTTTAATGAGATGATTAATAATTAGTTATACAAGTATTTATGACTTGTTTTAAATCATAAATTTTCAAAAGTCTTTTCTTTAAGATCCGTCTCAACTGCTAAGTTAAAATCACATAAGTTGAAGGGATAATTTTATAGAATGACAAACTAATAATATAAAATAAATATAGTAGCTATCCTTTGATTTATTTGTATTTCATAGCAAACTGTTTGTCAGTCCTTCTCTCCCTCATATTCTCGCTCGCTAGCTCGCTTCTTGTCGCTCGCCTCTCTCGCTTTATACAATAGAATTGTATAAATTGTGTTTCTAATTGTATAACGCGAGAGAAAATTGTATAAACGCATGCAAGTACATATATCTTCGTCCTATACACTTATAATTATACAATACAAATATTTCCCTGACCAAATCTCTTTTGTCTTTCTCGTTCTATACAAATTCAAATTGTATATAGTTTCTCTCTTTCTCGTTTTATACAATTCAATTTTGCCTTTCTCGCTTTTTCGTTTTATACAATTCAAATTGTATATAATTTCTCTCTTTCTCGTTTATACAATTCGCTTCAATTGTATATGTATAGCGAATTATACATATATAAGTTTGATATGGAATACAATTATGCAAACTTTGCTATAACATATAAATATAAATTTTATGTTTGCTGTACGTGAAAGTTGCCCTAAATTGAAACTGAATGTCATTTTTCTGGTTATTGTTTGTAAATGGGCTTGTAACTCAAATGAGGCAATAAAATAGGCTTCATGGGCTAATTTCTGGCGTGCTCTATTCAAGCCCAGATTTGGGCCACATGGCCCAAGATAAGAAATGGGCTTCTTTCAATATCATTATGTAAATCTTTCGAGAGAGGAGAAAACCACAATCTGCCACACACGATTTCATAACAATCTCACTAACTTTACACAAATGAATACACTCCGAAAATCACAAAAAATGACTCTTAATCCTACGCGTTGTAGCACCTCTATTACAAGACTCAAAACGATAATCATATTATCCACTATATTAACAATATCTAGTTTACATAGACTTCAATCAAACACACCACAACTAACTCTAGCCATGAACTCGATTTCACAACGACTACAACTGAAATGATCTATGTTCCTTTATAGCATAGAAATAGATCTTACAATGTCAAAGTATAGTACACTAAACTCAAATGACAACTTAAAACTTTCTATCAATTACTCGATCATCAGGTGCCTTGTTGTTCATATGGCGTTGTGTTTCTTGAGAGAGTTGCTCCTACTTTTTAATAATCTTGATTGCAAAAACTAGGTTGCTTCTTGTCAAAATGTCTAATGTATATCATGGACCAAAAATCCTAGTAGCATGTAATTGACTAAGTACTCTGCACATCTGTTATCGTGACCACCTACCAAAATAGATTTGACAGCTTTACGATTGCACTGTTGGGTTATCCCACATCGAAAGTGGAAGGGGCTGGTGGTCAATTTATAAGTGTGAGGGAAAGCCTCAACCTTTGAGCTAGCTTTTGGGTTGAGAAGGCCCAAGACCACCCAATATTGGTATCAGAGCCCAGGTTGTCAACAAGTCTCAGCCCACCGGGAGAAACTGGGTTGTCGCTCTCTCTAGCCCAAAGGTCCGATGTGTGAAGGGGGAGATTGTTGGGTTTATCCCACATCGAAAGTGGAAGGGGTTGGTGGTCAATTTATAAGTGTGAGGGAAAGCCTCAACCTTTGAGCTAGCTTTTGGGTTGAGAAGGCCCAAGATCACCCAATATGCACTCCATAGATTGCTACTATTTGAAGGTTTGTTAAAAGTCTTGAAAAAGATTCAGTTTTATATGATAATTTCTTCAAGCCATCAAAGTTCATGGAAGAAAGAGCAGCCAAGGGTATTCCCTTGATAAGAACACTTTATAATATAATATTTTTTTAACCTATCCCTTATCTTATCTAGGCAACTTTAATTTGTACCTATTATGAGAAAATTTATATATTATTTTATATATAATAAAAAATGAAATAACTATAATATATGAATAACTAAGTCTTGTATTGAGAAAATATATGTAAGTGGCAATTTTATACACTTAGTCAACCTTAATTTTTTTTAAAAATTGAATATTATTATTTTCAACTTACTAAAAAAATTGTATGTGTCAAAACAAAGAAAATGACATTTACACACACACAAAAAAAAAAAAAACAGCTTCCTTTCGTTAAAAAGAAAATAGTCAAAATTATATTACTTTTTGAAATCGAGTAATTTTACCTCCTTATTAAGAAAGTTTTGTTATTGTTCCTTGATTAACAAAGTTTCAACGTAACGATAACTTTTAATATTTAAATACGTAAAGTCTTATTTCATGCTAGAATTTAATTAATGATAAAGACAGCCATAAAAGCACTTGTTAACATCAAAAATTGAAAATATTTTTTTTTTAAAAATTTAATTTAATTTCACATTACACCAATTACTGTTCGAACCTCAATTCTCTTATTAACAATTAACAATAAAATTAAAAATATACTTATCATTCCATCAAAATATTAAATACTAGTGGATAATTCAAATATTTTTCCATACATTAATAATCTCAAATCTCAATTTTTTTTTTGTAAAAATAATACTCCACGTTTATTTTACTTTTTAATTTTGGATATTAATTGCGTCAACTTTGACTCGTGCACTAACATATCTCTCACGTGACCCGCTTCTTTCACATTGATCAAAATCTACAGTAAATTCATTCAATCAAATTTCTATATAAATTAATTTTCTTCATTCAATTCCCAAATTTTTGAGCTAAAATTAATACTTTTCGTTGAAAATGGCGAAAGCAAAAGTGACGATGGAGGTTGGGAACGACGGCGTTGCGGTTATCACATTCGTCAATCCGCCGGTGAATGCTCTTGCTATTCAAAGTAAGCTTAAAAATTAATCGAAACGGAATTTTGATTTGTTTTTTTTTGAAGCGGAATTTTGATTTTGATTTTTGATTGTGTTGTAGTTTTCGCTGGATTAAAGGAGAAATGGAATGAGGCAGCTATGAGAAATGATGTAAAAGCTATTGTTCTCACTGGTAAAGCTCTTGATCTTCTTCTATGTGGTTGATTTCTTCGTCTTACTGATCTGTTTGATTTTGGATAGGATTTGGTGCTATCAGTAAATAGTGTTCGATTTAGGAATTTGGTTAAATTTTTCTGAATTGCGATTTGCGGAGCTGATGTTCCGATGAATTTTCTGTTATGATTGCTAGTAACTGTTTTTTTTTGTTTAAATGATTTTTTGTTTGATCTGTTTGATTTTGGATGGAACTTAGTATATAGTGATTAATTTAGGAGTTTAGTTAAGCTTTCTGAATTGCGCTTTGCGGAGCTGATGTATGGATGAATTTCAGTTATGATTGCTATTATCTGTCTTTTTTTTTTCCTCAAAAAGAAATTTTTGTTTGAGCTGTTTGATTTTGGATGAATTTAATATCAGTAAATAGCGATTAATTTAGGAATTTAGTTAAACATTTTGAATTACGAATTGCGAAGGTGATGTTTCGATGAATTTCAGTTATGATTGCTAGTAACTTTTTTTTGATAAAAAAGATAAATTCTTTATTTGATTTTGGTTTGAATTAGTACCAGTAAGTAGTGATCTTTAGTCAAAACTTTATGGATTACGCATTGCAAATTGTGAAGCTGATGTTTGATTGAATTTCAGTTATGATTGCTAGTAACTGTTTTATTGATTAAAAAAAAAAAGAACTTTGTTTGAGCTGTTTGATTTTGAGTAGAATTTAGTATCAGTAAATAGTAATTAATTTAGGAATTTAGTTAAACATCTTGAATTATGAATTGCGAAGCTGATGTTTTGATGAATTTCAGTTATGATTAAAAATTCTTTATTGATATGTTTGATTTTGAGTAGAATTTAGTATCAGTAAATAGTAATTAATTTAGGAATTTAGTTAAACATTTTGAATTATGAATTGCGAAGCTGAAATTTTGATGAATTTCAGTTATGATTAAAAATTCTTTATTTGATATGTTTGATTTTTGTTTGAATTTAGTATCAGTAAATAGTGATTAAATTAGGAATTTAGTTAAACTATATGAATTACGCATTATGCATTGTGAAGCTGATGTTTCATTGAATTTCAGTTATGATTGTTAGTAAAATGAAATCTACTTTTGTATTTGATGAATTTTCCTACTTTTTTGTACCTCATTTTTTTTTAAAATAGTGTTAGTTTCCTTTTTCTGCTTCATGGTTTATGTCCTTTGTGCTTTTCTCTGTTTCTTGTGTGTCGGTCTTCCCTCTTCCTTTTTTGTTTATGTTCTCATCGATTTACTGCAGGATATGGTGGGCGGTTTTCTGGTGGTTTTGACATCAATGTTTTTGAAAAGGTTCACAAATCAGGTAGGATTACTTTCATTTGGTCTTTTTGCAGTTTGTTATTGTGTCCCCTGAACCTTTGTTTTGAAAATTGGAATTTGGATGGGTTGCAGATGATGTTTCTCTATTGCCTGATGTTTCTGTTGATCTCGTGACGAACATTATGGAAGGTAAGAGAACTGTTGGTCCGAATTAGGATTTCAAATCTTTAGATGGCTTACTGTAGCATCTCATTGTGCTTCATCGTGTCATCTTGGTATCAATTGTTATTTGTACTTCTGTTGATCATTTCGATTTGTAACTTTAGATGGAAAGAAGCCTGCAGTGGCTGCTGTGGAAGGACTTTGTCTTGGAGGTGGCTTGGAATTGGCATTGGTTTGTGGTCTCTATAAAATGTGCTGTCCCTGTGCTTAACTTTTTCCTTGTGATTGAATTATGTAATGCATGCTTTTGGTAGGGATGCCATGCACGCATTGCTGCGCCAAGAACACAACTTGGGTTGCCAGAGCTTAGCCTTGGAGTTCTTCCTGGCTCTGGAGGTAACAGCCACTTACTGCTCATTGAAGTTGCATATAGGTTAAATTTCTTTTCATTTTTAGATTTTATTGAGAATATCAATAATGTTTCTTCTCAAGGTACACAACGACTTCCAAGGCTTATAGGGTTGTCAAAGGCTATTGATATGATGATGGTAAGTCATTCATCTTTATGATTGAAAAAACTGACAATTGTGTAAAGTTGTCTTGGTGTGTGGGGTAAAGTTTCTATAGATCCTTATGCTTAACCATTGGCAATTGATTCATTTACAAAGTAACTGTTGGACAAATAATTCGTTTAACAGGTGCATCATCTTAAACAGAAAATTTTATAGTTATTGTCAGCGTTAGATGGTGATTCTGGATGACATTCGTGATAGCAACCAAAAAGGATAAGAAATAAGAAGGGACAAAAGTATTAGTATATCCTTATTACATGTACTACTTCAAGCTCTGGTTTTTCTCTGGTTGTGATTGTTGGGTTTTAACTTTAATAAGTTGTCCACACATTATCCTCTATTAAGTTTGCAATACATGCAGAACTATTGAGTTGCTTCTTACTCAAATCTGTAAATCAATTTAAAAACATTAATTTGTGGGGACAATAGACTAATTAATATGAACAACTTTTTGCAGACATCCAAACCAATAATGTCAGAAGAGGGGGAGAAGCTAGGTCTTATTGATGCAGTTGTCCCTTCCAAAGAGTTGTTAAAAGTAGCTACACAGTGGGCCCTTGATATTGCAGAAAGGCGCAAACCTTGGATGCGTGCCCTTCACAGGACTGACAAAATTGGTTCCCTTTCAGAAGCACATGAAGTTCTGAAGTTGGCTAGGAAACAAGTGAAGCAAACTGCTCGGAATATGCCTCAGCACTTGGCATGCCTTGATGTAATTGAAGAAGGCATAGTCCATGGTGGATATAATGGGATTCTCAAGGTATATGTTGCTTGGTCAATTAATACCTATATTCTATACACATCTCTCTTCAGAAAAGGACAACATTCTAGTTTACCCACTTTTTGTTATCAAAATCCAGATAATCGCAAATAGTGTCTTGGAAGGTAGATAAGACCTCATTTGTTTGTACTTAATATAGGTCTTAACTTAATCATTCATATCTCAGTTATTAAGGCGGTTTATCTTTCAATTTTTTATCTTAATTATTAAGATCTTAACCAATGTTTTATAATTTAATGGGTTTAAATACATGTAAAAGATTATTGTAACAAAATTTTAATGTCATCAAGATGCCTAATTTTCACAAATTCAACCCACTCATAGCTACCGTCATTGCCCTCCATTATCAACTACCACTACGCACCACCCATTATTCATAACCACCATCCTCACTCAAAACCACCACTGCTGCCAATCACTACTATCAGTTGTCCCCATATTTAGCCACCATTTATAGTCCCCACCACTAACCACCGTTACTACAACCACCAATCACTACTGACAGTCACCACCATCTCGATAACCATCGTATATCGTAGACCGTTGTCATCATTCACCACCACTATTAACTATCAGTATTAGTTGCCACCACCAACTACCACCATCACCACCAGCTACTACCCACAATACCACCACCAGCCAACTTCATTCTCATCTAGCACCACCGCCACCACTGCCAACCATCATCACCACCACCATCACCACCAACCACAATATAATTTTGTAAAACTAGTTTGTTATAGTATTGGATAAATTTAGTATTTTATTAAATTTATATTTATTTATTCGTAAACAAAAACAAGTTGTATATATTTAAATGTTAATCAAACAACCAATCTTAATTATTAGTATTCAGATCTTAATGCAACATCTTAATATTTCGATGTGTATTCATACTTGGATAAATAAATCTTAATGCACATTTTAATATTCAGATTCAGACGTCTTAATGTTAATAAAAACAATGAGGCCTAACTCAGTCTTTATCCATGTAGCCATTTGAAACAAATGGATCAAGATGGATTAACAAACTTGTTTTAAGTCTTGCAGGAAGCTAAAGTTTTTGAGGACCTTGTATTATCAGATACATCAAGAGGTCTTGTTCACGTATTTTTTGCCCAACGGGCTACATCAAAGGTACCATATATGCTTCACTGCTGAGCACATGGTACCTGTTGTGTGGTGATGCTATCTTGAAGCTTAAAATTCTTTCGAAGTATTTGTTGAGTACAGTAAACTTGATTCAGGCTCTTAAACATTTAAGTTTCAGCATAGTAAACTTGGTTAAAGATTCTCTCTTATTATTACCTGATCTTATATTAAAAATATTAGTGCATTAGCTGTTGTGTACAGAACTGTCTGTATTTAATGCAAAGCTTCTCATTGATAAGAATGATCACATGATTGAGAAGCAAGGTAGGGATCTGTTGTTTGTTTATAATGCAAACTTGATTTGGTATGTTCCATATACTTTAGGTTTCATTTAGGGATGGCTTTACTTGGTGTCCATCAGCTAGTGAAAGTTCGTTATCAGTATGATTTCACGAATGAGAAGTAACATGGAGTTTGGATCTCTTGTATATGAATATAATTTCATTCTTGTTATAATAGATTTGTTTCTGATCACTTCTATGGCTTTTGTGCTCCTGCTCTGGGCTAGTTTGACTTTATTAAGAAAGTTCCTTAGATATCTGTTTGCTCAATGGAGAATCAATTCTATCATATTTCTGAATTATATTTTTATTCCTAAATGGTTCAGGTACCTAATGTAACTGATATTGGTCTGAAACCAAGGCCAGTGAAGAAAGTTGCCATAATAGGTGGAGGTTTAATGGGTTCAGGCATAGCTACCTCTCTTGTTCTGAGCAACTTATTTGTCATTATCAAGGAAATTAATCCCGAGTATCTTCAGAAGGGGATAAAAACAGTTGAAGGTTATTAATCTTCTTTCAGTGGGATTATATTATGTCTTATTTTGTTGTTGGTACTGTTCAGGATGCTTTGTTATGATTTCACTTTTGTTTATCTTTTTCTGAACTGCTATGGACTGTTTTTCCTTGAGCCGAGGGTCTTTCAAAAACAACCTCTCTACCTCTGAGGTAGGGATAAGGTCTATGTACACTCTACCCTCCCCCAGACCCCACTTTGTGGAACTACACTGGGTATGTTGTTGTAGTTGATGACTGATAAACGTTCTGATAGATTTCAAAATTTTGAGGCCTTTTGACCATTCATCTTTACAGTCATCTTATGATTTTGGAAGTTAGAAACTTATGTGGAGTACCTTATGTTACAGCAAATATCCGAGGTATGGTAGCGAGAAAGAAGTTGCAGCAGGACAAAGCAAACAAAGCTTTGTCAATGGTTAAAGGTGTACTGGATTACTCAGAATTTAAGGATGTGGATATGGTCATTGAGGTAACTACTGGACCTATACTTTGCTCAAGTAATTTTCTGCAGAATGGTTTCTTCTTTCCCTTCTTGCTTCTTCGCTTGGCTTTTCTATTTTCCTGGTGTATAAAATTGTCTATGAACAGAATTCTACTACTCATCATCTGTTGAAATTTGTTGTTTTTGAAACAGTTCTGTCTTGTTTGTAGGCTGTAATTGAAAATGTTCCTCTGAAACAACAAATCTTCATTGATATTGAGAAGATTTGTCCTCCCCACTGTATTTTGGCATCCAATACATCTACTATCGACCTCAACGTAATCGGGCAAAAGACGAGCTCTCAAGATCGGGTTATAGGAGCCCACTTTTTCAGGTTACAATTCTTGCCCTGTAACTTTAGTTCGATAATGAAGGTGAACCCTACTAATCAAGCGAAATTGACCTCTATGAACCTGTACAGCTGATTTTCAAGTCTAAAAGTTATCAATACTTTGTTTGGTTGAGGTGAATATGACCACTACATAGAAAAGAAGATTCAATATAATCTGGAAAATAGAATAAATGTGGAACAAACTGTTATATGGGATGTCAGGTGATTAACTTTCACGTGTCTCTATGTAGTTTCCATTTTTGAGTTTTGCTCCTAGAAAATTTGGAATATCTTTCTTCATTTCGTCTTTGTCGTTTTCTACTTTTTAAAAGTGATATTGGGCAGATATAAAGCTAAATCCATTTGTCCTGCTGCCTAGCACTCTAAAACACAAAAGAAAGAACCTAGCAATAAAGACCCAACCTCCAACTATAAGATTAGGCAGTGATCCATGGAGAAATTTGGGAAGAGCCATTGTTGGACCTGGGATTGTGGGGTTACAGGTGGAATTTACCATAAAAAAGGGGGATAAAGCAGTCTACCAAGCTAATTGCTCCTTTTTTTCTTTTTTTCTTTGAAATAGAAAATCCTTGTGATGATACTGTTGGATCACTTCTTTTTTTTTGTAATTGCTAACTGATTTTTTTCTATGGTCAGTCCTGCTCATGTGATGCCTCTGCTAGAGATAATCCGGACGGAGAAGACATCTGCCCAAGCAATCCTCGATCTCATGGCTGTTGGCAAAACAATAAAGAAAGTACCTGTTGTAGTGGGAAACTGTACTGGTTTTGCTGTCAATAGGACATTCTTTCCATATGCCCAGAGTGCACAATTTCTCGCGAATCTTGGAGTGGATGTCTACAGGATTGATGCACAAATCATTAACTTTGGTCTCCCCATCGGTCCATTCCAGTAATTCTCTTCCACAAAGTTACCTTTTTTTCAAGTGCTATATAGTGAACTAGTCAGCAGTTCTTTGCAATTTGCAAATGCTAATCTTCATGGTGTCTTTGACTTACACAGCTTCAAGATAATTAATGTACTTAAATGATTCAAATTTTTAAATGCACCTAGATATCTGCGATGATACATTCAGAAGATGAAATTAGATATACATAAAAGTGCTAGAACGTTGGCGTGCAAATTTTGGTATTGGTGGAGCATTTGCTGACTGATGTTGAGATTGATAGTTGTGACATCTGGCATTGGTATTGGGTAAATAAATAAGAAACGAACATAAGGAATTATTTTCAGAGAGAATTAGAGAAATTGGAGGCTGTCTTCCCACACTCTCACAAAAAGAACACACAAATTAAGTGAGAGACCGACATACATTGAGGAGGGGGTGGGCGGGAAGAGAGGAGGAGAGGTTGAAAGAGTGTTGTATCATATGCAGGGAATGAGGATATAATGCATACATGATATCCTGTCCCTTTTACTTTGGTCGGAGGTACTATAATCTTATTTATTCGCTTGGGAAGTAAAAGGAGCTGTGAGGTAAAATAACATGTTGTAGATTTTTGGGAGAATCAACAATCTAACTGGTTTTCCTTCCACATACAGCAGCCTACCTGCTGCAAGCAATAGTAATTTTGGTAGGCATGTAAAGTAATTTTCTTACTCAATTTGCAGGCTTCAGGATTTAGCTGGATATGGAGTTGCTATTGCAACAGGGAAACAGTATAGTTCGGCTTTTCCTGATAGAATATTTAAGTCTCCACTGCTTGACCTTCTAATAAAAAGTGGTCGAAATGGTAATGTTGCAAGTTTCATCCTCTATTTTGTTGTTTTCTAGGCATTGTTCATCCTAATTTCGCTGGTGATGCAGGTAAAAATAATGGAAAAGGATACTACATTTACAACAAGGGAGAGAAGCCAAGACCTGATCCTTCAGTTCTTCCAATTATTGAGGAGTCCAGAAGGCTCACTAATATTATGCCTGGAGGAAAGGTATCATCAGCTAACAAAAGAAAATCTCAAATCATGATTTAACTATCGGTTTTGAAGGGTTTGTCAAAATCTAAATCCCCTCGCAATAACCTTTGTCTTTGTTTTCAATTTATGGCAGCCAATATCTATCACTGATCAAGAAATTGTTGAGATGATACTCTTTCCCGTTGTGAACGAGGCATGTCGTGTTTTGGATGAGGGGGTAGTAGTCCGAGCATCAGACCTTGATGTCGCTTCTGTACTTGGAATGAGTTTCCCATCTTACAGGTTGATACTGTACTGTGAAATCAGCATCATTTGCTTCCAACAATAAGTCAAATACTTACTCTTTGCTATCTTGGGATAACTACTGATTCTGAAGTATGAACAACACGAGCTAACATAAAATATCTCCTGTTTGCCTTGGTATGAACGGGGTGTAGTTTTATATGCTTAATAGAGAATGCTATACCCAAGAGACGAGGGGATTGTTAAAAAATTAGTTAGTTAAGAGGAATCGAAATGGATAGTGAAGAAGAAGAAAAATCACCAGCTGTTCAAACCCTTTTGCTGCACTTCGCAACTGGTTTATGTTTTTTTTTTTAAAAAAAAATTCTACAGAAATTAGAGAATTTCTTATAACAGATCTCTCTTGCAACGATTTTCTTTTTGCAGAGGTGGCATTGTTTTCTGGGGAGATACTGTTGGGGCTGGTCATATATATAAAAGTCTCCGCAAGTGGTCAGAATTATATGGTAATTTCTTCAAGCCATCAAAGTTCTTGGAAGAGAGAGCAGCAAAGGGCATTCCATTGGTAAGAACTTGATCTTAGAGATCTATAACATCTTTTTACCTGTTTGTTTCTTAGATAGGCAAGTTGTTCACCGATATCTGCAATTAATTATCAACTTCAATAAGTAATAATCTCGCAGATGTAACTACTAATTACTTCGTTAGATTATTCAATGTGTCAATAATAAGAAATACATAACCCATATCTATGAATATGTGTCAACAAACCATGTAAAGCAGAAATGTTAGTCATGACTTCAACAACAACATATCCAAGTGTAATCTGACAAGTGGAGTCTGGGGAGCGTTTGGATGTACACAAACCTTACCCTACCTTTGTGGGATAGAGAGGTTGTTTCCTATAAACAAGATGTAAGTCATGGCACCATATGGGTAAAACCATCTTAGTTTTAGTTCAGTTTTCCACGGTCACGGGACTGCTTATTTCAAAACTCCATTTTACACCAACGTCAAGTCAACTAGATCAAGAGAATCTGGATAGGCATGATCAAAAGCTGGGACTAACAACCATCTTCGTGGGTAACTGCGAGATAGTTGGAAATTAGAATAACAGATGATACACTAAGAATTCTTTTTTGGTCTATCTGTTCAACTAGGGACGACTTATAACTGCCTGTTGGAAATTATTCACACATTTAGAACTCTGATAGCTTGCTATTTATGTCAAATGTAAACTTACTGATAACATAATTTCTTATTCTGCAGAGCGCTCCTGCTGCTACATCTTCAGCATCAAGGTCACGCATGTAGTAAGCAATACATTTACGACTTCAGCTACCATGGAATATAGAAAGGCACTTACTTTGATCTGTTCATCATTATGGTTCATAATATGTTTTAATGGTACATGCATAATGTTACTTATTTCTAGAATAACGTAATAGACACCTCTACCGTGTCGGGGATATATACCGACCTAGAGAGGTTGTTTTCGATAGATTATGAACAAATTGGGGCGATAATTCTCACTAATTGTTTCCAAAGTTGTAATCTTCCATTTGACAAAAAAACACTATTAGAAATAATCAATCTCTATTAAAACAAGCTTAACACACTAAAGCAAAGACATGCCTGAATGATGCATCGAAGAAGTTTTACTAATTTAATTCACAGATTAAGACGGAAAAAATTTATGGATTTAACAATGTTTTACATCGATAATTTATCTCACTTACGGAAAACATCTCTAGCTTAAACCCTTACTCCGAGGATATGGAGCACGTGTATAAACATTATCTAGGCCCACACAGCTTTAAAACGCATCACTAAGGTCTATTTCTTATATACATATATCCAACATCACTCCACCCCCACACAATGTTTTACTAATTTAGTTCAAGTTGACAAAAACGAAACTATAACATATTTATCGACTTATTTTGCTATAATCCAGCACAATTCAGTCCAACCCGCGCATTTGACACCCCAGGTACAATTTAGCTGACAGATATATACTTCAAGGGGAAGTTTAACAAAATGCAATTTTTGATTGAAATTGCACCTAAAGTAAATGTGCTAAGAAGTTACAAGGCTTGTTAATTCTATCAAATGGGACCTTGATGAATTTTGCTGCTACATCAAAGAAAAAACTGAATGAATAAAAGCCTAATATAACAAAGATGCAGCAGTTTACAGGCAAATATCATTCTAAAGCTAACTATAACTGTTCTTTCAGATTGTTGGCTTGACATCCCCATTCTCATCTGGACGATGAACTTTAGGAAGCGCGTTATTATTAGCAGTAGTTGCTACTGAACTAAACATCTGAGTTGTTCTTGGCTGAGGAACAGGAGAATTGGAAACACCTTTGTTAAAAGAATCATGTTGAATCCTCGTTTCAGTCGTAGTAAAACTATTACCAATCATATCCTTTTGATCAACGAAGTCAATACCCCGCACCATTGAAGAACATTTTTTTTCTGCAATTTTAAATAGATGGTTAGTAACATAATATGATTCCAAATGAAACACAGTGATGAGCTAGAGAGAGGAGGGGGTGGGTGGGGTGGGGGCACATTGCAGTTGCATAAAAAGCAACCCTAAATCATACTGTAAGGGGTCGTTTGGTAGAGTGTATTATTTTTATACACTCTACGTCTCTACCAAACGACCCTTAACTATACTAAGTACATCACAAATAGTTCTAAGTTCTACCAACCCTTAACCAAAGATCGTGGTTTCAAGCTCGGGAATGGAGTCACACCTTTGGTAAGGAGAGCTAAAAATCCATTATTGCAAAAGACCCCATGATGAGCTTTTTCTAACAATGTGAATCTAAGATTACTCCAGTCCCTTTATTCAGGACATAGCGATGGTTGAACACAAAAAAATCTCTAAATTGTATTATTGAAGTTTAAATATAAATTTAGCAGGGATAGAGGAAAATTTAAATAATTAGCCATCTAAAAAATAACATGAAAAAGTAGATAGGCTATATATATTAGGAATACAAGAGCCAGATAGTACACACAGGTCATGTGATCATTCAAAGACACTGCAAGTCTGCGATGCGTCCTTTCCTATTTATTTTTTAGGAGCCAGGTACATAGTTTCTATAAAAGAGAAGAATGAGACACATGTTCTAAGTCATCATAACCTTGCAAGTGTGCAACTACAGACCAACAACGTACCGAGTGTAATCCCACAAGGGGGGCTGGGAAGGCTAGTGTGAACGCAGCCTTACCCCTACCTTGTAAAGGCAGAGAGGCTATTCCGGATAGACCCTCGGCTCAAGTAGAGCAATATCGAAAAACAAGTGTGTTAAGTAGAATTGATCTGAGTTACAAAAGAAAATGGCAAGACGGTGCTAGAAGTAGATATATTGTTGATGAGAATTCTAAATCAATAAAATCAAACAACAGTCAAGTAAGCCTCAATCACAAATCAGTTTGTGTCAACATTATGAATACTCTAAATTCCTATCATTCGATTTAGGCCCATCTCAATCCACTAGTAAATTATTTGTCTTTCTAAGGGCATGTTACGGGCTCTATGAATTCCACACTTAGCTTTTCCCAGATAACTGATTTGATCCCAACAATTGTATCAATGATCTGGATCCTTTATCTAGGGAGCGTTTGGTACGACATAATACTTTTTTGTAAATAAGTCATTGTGATGTTTGATTATCGGTTACGACAAATATTTCCTAAGGAGAACAAGCTCCACCAAAATGGAAAATATGAATTCCTTCAATAATGGGCAGAAGTCATTTCTTTCATAACTATTCTAAAATAGATTTATGAATCTACTTGTTCCATTTTACACCAAGCACAAATGATGCTATACTGCCTTCTTTTTTTTAATCGAGAACATTATAATCTACCATTGAAGTCACAAATTTAAGCAAGATACCACTCGATATTCAGACATTATTATCAATCTTTAATAAATAAATCTACAGGGAATTCTGAGAGATTTTAGTTTTTGAGACTATTTACCTCCATGTGATTCAGGTCTATCACTCTATCTCTTCTTCTGTTATCACATTTAATCATCCATATTGTTCCACCTACTAACCAGTGCATATAGAGGTCTGTGTAGGATATAACAGATTTTTTTCAGGCAACCTACTTAAACCCTCCATAAGATGTGATCATTTATAATCTATTCTATCCTGTTGATCGCACATCTATAATAAATTATGTAGTTTTATCTATGATATTCATCTCGCAGGTATCTTAAGCGTTTCAGACCCAACTTTCTCACCTATATTGCATTGTCGGTTTCACATTTGCTCTATAGAACTATCCTTTCACTCTATTGATTATCTTCTATCGCATATCATTCTGGTAGTACTCCTCAATATGGACCATTTCATTTTAATTTTATGTACTACATCCCAATTAATCCTGTAATTCTTTTTAAAGCTAAGCATAGTTATTTGACAATCTACGCTTAGGCACCACAATCAGTCTAATCTTACTTCTCCTTCAATCTTCTTACGGGCGATGAGAATAGTAAATGATTCTGTGATTGCACAAAATTTCTGTCATTAATCAGCTTTCAAGCAGGTTGTAAGAATATGTTGAACTAATATGAGATAGAAACATTTACTTGGGAGAGAGACAAAAGGGCAGCTTCTTGCTATTTTTTTTTTACTCTAGAATAGTTTCAAAGGAATGAGGAAGCTGAATTCGTTCCTTGAAAAGCAATAAGAAAGACAGAGCCTCTGAAAGTATCCCCTTTTTTTGGACAGTAGATTATGGAGCTAGAATAGCTAACTTACATAAAAGAGAAGACTACTGTGCAAAGGTTGCTGCATGGCAGACAGGAAGAGACGATCTGTCACTTGCTCCTTCACGGTGAAGTAGCTAAAAATATGTGATGCATTCCTTCAAAGCATCTCCAAAAGTTTTTCTATGTTGAAAGGGGAAACAAAGTCTCGAGATACCACTGCTGCTGACATACTGTGGTCACTCCAGAGAGAAGGAAACAGGAGATGCTTTGAAGAACAAGATCTTGCTTTATAGACTAAAGCATAGATGCACAAATACTATATTTTTTGGGTTAAACAGAAACATGTTAATGATTTGAACAACGCCATGAGTTTGTTGGGAGGTCTATAGATGTAATGCTTTCAATGTAGCACCAACCCAGTACATTTACAATATGTAAACAGACTTCCTACCTTACACATATAGGTTAAAAAACCAGTTACCAGGTGTTAAGTGGAAGTGAACAAGGATATTTCCTAGAAGAAGGATCTAAGCTTACCATGCAAATTCAGGAGAAGGGATAACTCCACTTCAAAAGTATTACTGACTAATGGAGTCCCTCAAATCTCCTCTCTTTTACATCAGTAGCTAAGGATGCGCTAATTTATGGTGTATGCAAGGAGTCTGGTCGTGGGTTATCATAAACTATGTACACTATACAACTATGTCAACTTGATTTAGCTGTATGGAATGGGAAATGATATGGATTTGAGCACTTCATAATGATCCTTCAAATACATTGAAGAATGACTAAAACTTTAATGTGCATGCACCTTATCCATTTCCTTGGTTGATACTTTTATTTCTCAGAACACTAGAGGCTACAAAAGTAAACATGTCCAACATTATACAATGTACCTCAGGTAAGCTGGTCAGGATACTTGCATATATTAATTATTTCCAAGAGAAGATTGATCACATTAAAATTATCGTTGGGTTATACTTGGGAATCAGCCTCGCCTTTGTATTAGAAAACAACAGTTTAACCAGATGTCATAGAACGTATAGTAAGGTATTTTGGGGCTTATATATGTTTTCACTGATGAAGTTTTTGGCACAGCTACTTATTCAGAGAATCAGGACCAGATTTAGGCAGAAAAGAAAAGAAAAAAAAAATTACCTTTTATTTCTCCTAGAGTGACAAGCCTATTAAGACAATCACGAAATTTTGTCAATATAATCCTTTCCTGTTCTGCATATGTCTCCGTCATGCCCTGCCCATGGGGCAATTGAGAGGATGTATTACATCCAAGAGTTGCTAGATCATCAGGGGAAGTAATGGCAGCTGCAAACATGGTATCTGATTCATCACACATTAGTGCTAATGTCCCAGGAGACATTGGCCTTCTTTTTGATACATCAGCACCATCCAAACTAGACTCTTTCATGCTGATTTTCTCACCCTGGTCCCCACTCGAAGAACAATCAAGCATATCCTTCTCAGAACCAGAATCTTTCTGGTTCTGTACTTGCTCCTGAGTTGACGAAGCAAGGGAAGCTTGTGTCTGCCCCTCAGCCTGTTTTTTTGAAGCATCCTTTTCATCTGAAAGCATTACAACATGTAAACAGTAAAATGGTTGTACGCCATATACAGCAAACATGTAATAAAATCACACAAAAACACATGGTAGAACCACCAGATGAAAGGATATTAACTTTCCCAACATAAGATCTGACTTGTGCAATCAATCCACGTTCACCACATAACTATGTGAACCTTAAAGTACAGTGTGTACTCACATTGCCGGTCCCAAAGCCCAAAACAAAAGATTTGTGGTAGGTTGATGGACTATGTAGATCTAAGTCCATTTACGATGAATCCTCATTATACCCAATTTATGATGTTAAAATTCTCCAATATAAAAATGGCGCAAAACATGTTGAGAGTTTTGCTTAGCTTTATGGGTGCTTCAGTGTCTTCATCAAAGCTCCAAGGCATATTTTTCCTTGCCGATGAAGGTAATCTTGAAGATGCTCCAATAAACAATTGATAATTCACTTTATCATTAAAAAAAATCAATTTCTTTATCCATACATTTGTTATTTAGGCTTATGATTATGAATCTTGGACTACACATACATATTTGTATTTTTTTATCCACTTGCGCCTTTTTCATTAAAATCCATGTTTTATTTGCAATTTGCGCTTATTTTCCCAAAGGACCTTACAACTTTTTGCGCTTTTTACTTTTGACAACAGGTTTTTTCTAGAAGGTTTATTTGCGAAAACATTATTTCTACATAAAATTGATAAACAATTTAATGTTCTTCATAATTTATCTACCAGATGCACAAGGAGGCAGGGCAGTCTGGAATGGTTTGCACAAGTACTTGAGCCCCGTAGTCTCCCTGTAACAGATTGGAATATATCTGGACAAACTTTCTTCCTCTAGTTAGGAACATTATGATTTATTTTAGATAAGGTACCACAATGGATGTCTGGTAACTGTAGAACCTAAATGTAGCTTCTGCTTAATCCCAATTGTGGAAACTCAAATAATTATGCTTTAGATTTTACAGATATTCCAAAGTAGAAAACATGAATAATAGCATAAGAACCTCCACTTAAACACTAGGTGGGAGAGGAAGAAAGAGATGAGTTTCATTTCAATGAGCACATAAGGGTGTTGCTTAGTAGTTAATGAAGTGGAAAAAGCTATGGGAGACTGCTGTTCAAATATCAGCAGAGACAAAAACTGGTGATCTATTCCATTCAGGGGCGGATCAATGTAGAAGGGTGGGGTTGCCAGGCACCCGGACGTCTCGGTTGAAGCTCCGTATATTTATGTGTGTGTGTGTGTGTGTGTGTGTACAAGGAATTGTATAAACATATGTGTGGCACCAAAAGTAACAATTGAGCTAAAGGTACCAACAGTTAAAGCTCAGGTTCTACTTCTTGTGATGCAAATTTGAATCCTATTGGGTTCACTTTTTAAAATTATTTTAGCATGCTGCATTCATGTCAAAGATGTTGTGGCTATGTAGCATAGAACCCTTGACCTCTTCTAACTAAGAACTTAACTATACCAAGTAGACAAGGCTTTATTTTGTGTTAAAAACTGTTGATAAATATTAATTATAGGTTTCCTCTGTGTTGACACCACTTCCCCAATATGTTGCATACGTATTACTGTTCAAAGCAGTGAGACACCCGGAGCTTCCTAATCCTATGTCCGCCGTTGATTCCATTAGAAGCAATCTGTTAACTTCATTTACATTTAGTTTAGAGGCAGAAAGGTATATTGGCTAACCAATTTCTTCAGTAGGAAACAACAAAAAAAAACCAATGTAATCCTACAAGTGGGTCTAGGGTTGGATAGAGTGTACATAGACCTTACCCCTACCTTGTGGAGGTAAAGAGGTTATTTTCAAAAGACTCTCGGCTCAAGTGCAACAAAAATAACCTATAATTATTTTTGGAGAAACTAATGTTCATCCAAAAGATGCCTTTTATGTTTCCCAAGCATCAAGAAGGAGAAAGGCTTAGGTAAGTAGTAAAGCAAGAGACAGAAAGACATGCCAGAAAAAAAAATCTTAATAACTCCACACTTCCCAAAGGAATTTTAAAGGAAACAAAAAGCTGGAATCAATATAACAAAATAAGATGCACCAAAAGGATTGGTCATACAAGTAATCAAATGTACTTAAAAGACATCCATATATACCTGCCAGCATCTTCGCTGCTTCTCCTGAATATACAACTAAAACTGAGCAAAGTTCCTTCAAGTCCTGCGGTTGGATGAGGTCTTCCAGCAGAGACCTTCAACCATGACATGACGATTAGTTTGCTGAATGAGCAGTACAGGTTAATTTCTTAGGGGCAGTTACTGCTACCTGTAAGTAAACTTGGAAGGACCCACTGTTGCAGCATTTCCAACACATGGACCAGGACTTGAAGATAATGAAGGTAGGACAGAAGATTTAATATGGTTCCCCTGTATTATACAGTACGCTATGTCATCCATCAATTATTTTCTAAAAAATTCAAAGCAGAGTCAACTGCGAATTGTCACTCCAGCTTATTTTAAGCAAAAATATCAATCGACGAGAATAAGATCCTCTTTGAATTGGCTTTTGGCTTCTTTTCACCATTTTAGCTTAAAATAAGCACTTTTAAAAAAATTCCACACACTAAAAATATGTCTAAAAGATATTTGGCTCAAAATCACTTAAAATAAGCCAATCCAAACAGGCTCTAAATCCAGAAAAAAAAATCACGTAGTAATTAAATGCCTTTTCTCAGATGAAACCATGCCCATGTGCAATCAACTATTATCAGCAATGCAGTGTTGCCCGGAGATAATATGAGAAGGAACAAAAACATTCTTCACTAATCATACAGTTGAAAATGCATCAATTCAATGGTGGAAAAATATTGTTTACCTGTTGGAGTTGTCCATGCCTGTGAATAGGGTCCTTAATTGTTGACCCAAAGAACAGTTCCTGGCTCTTTCTTTTTTTATTCACTGGAGGAGATCCATAACCAGAAGATCCAATGGCACCTGTGATCGCAGCATTTGCCGCCTGTTGGAGATATGCCATATTGTTTGCATGATCTCCATGAAAAAGAGCCTGCCTCTCTTCACTTCCTTCAAAATTTTTGCAGTCCATGCATTTACAATTTTCAGAGCAAAGAATATTGGCTTGAAAGCACTCACAGTACTTTTTGAGACAACCTGATTTCTTGCAGTGGCATCCTTTATTATGCTTTGCCAAGACTAAGCCATCCCCAGTTTCCTCCTAAAAAGATTTAGGTGCATGAAGTTATCAGATAGATGAAGAAACAATAACTGGAGCTACTTTGATTTACTTCAAATTTCAACTTTAAACTTTGATGTGATGCTTTCTCTATCAAACAAAAATTCAAAAGTGCATTGTTATGAGAATAATTTGCATAGAAGCACCTTCTCTTACTCCTACACGTAGTACACAGAAAATAGATATAGAAGGCACAGATTGCAAGATTAAGTCAACATTTCACTATTCAAATGTAAGCTTGAGTAACCACATGCATTTACATTTACAAGCTCAATGTCAAAGTAGAAACTGATCCATATTGACTTCTCAAGCTCGAAAACTTCAATAATTATTGATTATATTATATTTCCTACTTTTTCAGACAGCAATTTTTAACTAGGTTATTCCTAAAGAGAGATCGCAATAAAGCAATAGTATCTTAGACCACAAGGACATCAGAGAGTAGGACATCTTTAAACCAGAAATATTTTTTTACGAACAATTCAAATTTTAAGAAAGCATCATCTACGAATCAACTTAATTTCAAAAAGTACCTTATTATCTCGAGCTCCATGTGGACTGCTGGCAATTTTAGGCCTGAATGCATGTGGATTACGCTCTAAAGTAGCTTCAACTGCTTCGCGCCTAGCAGGCTCATTTTCAACATTGTTATGACAATTGTTACAATTGCACCCATCACAGTATACTCCAGATGCAAAGCATTCACAATACCTGACCCAAAACAATAGAAAGAAAGCAAAGAAAAAAGAACATTGCATAAGATCTAACATTGCGTTGTTCATTCAAATACTATCAGCAAAACATCAGACAAAGATTGAGTAACTTAAGAAAACAAATAATCACCGGGATAAATTAATAAATTAGAAGAAACTTTACATATTGATAGAACACGAACACCTTATATATCTCCTAATCTTATAGTACAAAACATGACATCCCAACCCATTCTTTGTAGAAAGCAATTCTAATAGTATAGTAACGCATAGACGTGAAACAATTTTATATACATGAAAATTAACAGAAAATGGGATTATATATAAATATTACCAGCAAGTCCCACAAACTGACTTTTTACATGGGTTGGTTTTCAACCGTAGAAAACAAATGTGGTGGTTTATTTAGATTTGATGTATAATATAACTTCAAAAACTCAAAAAAAAAAAAATCCATTTTCGAAATACGGACTGAATACGTTGCATGGCCACTTTGAAACAAATAGCCCATTTATTCATGGCTAGAACCTAATAGCCAAAAGGTCCACTTTTGTAAGGAGTGAATTTACTAAAAACTGTGGTTTTATCTGTGGGCTTTAGCTGGTAAATTTTTCAAGTATTTGTATTATGTATAAACCCAAACTTCCACGTAAAGCACAAAAACATAAATTTCAAACCCTAAAACTTATCTGTGTATACTGTATAGTTGTATAACCCTATACTTCGAACTCCTAATGTAATGTCATATAACCCAAAACCCAAATTTTTTATGTAATGTTTAACTACACAACTAAACTATAATCTTTACTAAAACTGCCCAAACCATCCACCTAACACGCACAACTTAATTTAAGTACTGAAAGATGTGGTCTTTTACAACAAATGTGTGGTTTTGGTTTTTTATTTTTCCAAAACCTGCATTTGGTTATGGTTTTACTTCAATAACCACCACAAAACCTCTACCATCCATGTAGACATCTAGTCACCATTGACTGTATATCTTGTCCGGTTAGATAATTCCTTTTCCTAAAGTTTTACCACAATGTCCTTGTGCTCACAAGATTAATGCAAAGACAGTCAGTACTATGACAGAAAGCGAAAATAATGGACATATGCTCCTGCAAATGAAAGTTTGCCTACTTGAGCAGATTCAAAAAGGCCCAGAAAAGCATATGGAAGGTAAATATAAGTGATGGACTAGGCTTTAATCTCATTATTATATTCCCTGTTGGAAAATTACCAATAAACCCTAAGATAAAATTAACAGCTTCTTTAGAACAGGGATTAAACATATGCATGTGTCATATTTCCCATTTATTAATCCTTCCTGTTGGGAATTGTTTAGTTGACAATATTATGATGACTATTGTTTGGAAAATGAAACAAGTAAATTTCAATATACACTATCTTTCACAGAAGGGAAATATCTCTTATCTACAAAAAATGTGACAGATAAGAAAGAAAACATGAGAAACAAGAACAATGAGACAGAAAATAAGGATCTCTATTGAAAATTAAATTTCTCTTCATGTGAGAGAAAACCGAGATTTTAGGACATCCCACAATTGGTTTTTAATCCTAACCAAACTCTAGTCACCTTGTACATGACCCCTCACTTTATATGACCATTCTCACAATCTATCAAATCCCTATAAATAGCAAAATATTTGGGGAATACATGGGCAGTATTGATGCCAAATTGTTTAGACAAATATAAATCAACCCCAAAATAAGTCTTGTAAACCAGGCAACAGAGTAATCATTAGCAAGTGCCCTCAAATATATGCTTCCCAACAAACAAATAAATTTCTACATTGATGTCTTAGCACTTCTTTGGTCGGATCACCTTGACAATAGTTTTTCTAATGGCAAATCATGATTATGATACTTGAACACCTTGATAGTAGGTTATCTTCTTGAAATGATCAGGACTTGCTATTCTTCTTTCATTTCCTATTCCAAGATTTAGAACAATAAATTGAGTTAACATATAGCTCTTCTTCTCTAATTGCTTTCCTCCTTTGGCAATTTCCTTTCTGGAGGATGGTCACTGAAACATCGGAAGTTGTCTACTTGATTAATGATAAATCTATGCCTTTGTGCTCAAATTGAACCGTCCAGTACTCTGAAGAGTATGGGTGTTAAATAATTATAGGGTTTTCTAATGGTCATTACCTCATGTATATTCCTTCCAACAAATGTTTTGCCAGCAAAAAGCAGAAAAATGGAAATTTCAGAGGTTATCAGTGTCACCTTCATGTATTTGCCATTGATTAACAAATTTTAGTTATTTTTGAGATTCTCGACATAAGTTCTGAATGAGAAATAAGTAGTACTTACAACTTTAGACATCGAGAGTGTTTGCAGTTGCACTGCTTTTGCTTTTTAGGAGTACCATCTTTTACTTCACTAGCACTTTGCCTCGGACGTGCTCTTGGAGATTCTGGTTTCCTGAAAACAGTGAGTATTAGCATCATATAGATCATATTAAGTCTAAGCTAACATGAAAGAGTTCCCTGTCACGCTTTATAATTCAGAGCTCCAACAATGTGCCTAGATCCCAAAAACACACCCATATTTTAACATGTTTGAGGTGAGCAAAGCAACAGAGCTCTTTGAATATTATGTCCAATTTCAAGCCAGAGCAATGTGAGACAAGCATCATCATGTATTCTGAAAATAATTTATAAACTTATTGGCAAATTTAGGATCAAGACGCAGAAGGTAATATGATCAACTAATCAGAGACATGTTAGATGACTAACCACAAATTAAATAAGTTTAACAGTTTAAATGTAAAGTACACCGACAAGCAAAATGGAAGCCAATCCGGGTGAAGTATGCCTATACATGTACAAATATCGTTTCTTTCCATAAATTAACAAGTCAGCTGCAAAATGACTTTACAAGGTTGCAAGCAAAGGATCATGATTATCATCTCTAAAGTCATGTATTGCCTCACAAATCAACCAAAATATAGAAACAGAGAGCCAAACTGGATCAAATGAAAAAGAACAAGAAGGCAAATCCAAACATTTTCTTCCCTCTCGTCCTCTCACATATCCCCGTCTCCACAGGGATACAAGAAAAAAAGCTCATCTCTATCCTTTTTATCTGACACTAACCTACACAACAAACTACTGATTAATTATCTATCCCAATTCCACCAGAAAAACTTGACTTATCCCTAGAAACACTCCCGATTTTTGCGAAAGGAATCTCAAATTCTGAATTTTTTCGTATAACCAAGAAATCTGTTATTTCAGATTTAGAAACTCAGTGGCGTGGGCCAACCATAAATCCAGACTGTAAAACCTTTGTATTGAACCAAAGTCCTAGAGGTATTTCATATTCTCTTCCTACATTCTTAAAGAGGCAATCTTTAGCAGATAGCGAACAAATTATAGAGTTTATAACAAACTTCCAACCACCATTTCCTCTAATCCTACCAAATTTCAGTGACATGAGCTAAAAAAGAAACCTTTTTTTTTCCAATGAACCATAGATACTTACGGAGGTCGTATTGAAGGATGAGTCGGAGGCACCGCCGTTTGTTTCATCGGCATCAACACCATATGTTGCTGCGGCTGTGGTGGCGGCTGTAATTGTGGCCTTTGCACCGGCGTTAGCTTCACTGGTACGATTTGTGTACCTGACGTCGTCATTACTAACGGCTGAATCTTCTGACTCTGCTCCGTCACAGCCGTAACGGCGGCCGCCTGAGATTGTCCAAACACCGTGAAATCCAGCTGCCTTGCCAGCTTCTTCGCCGGAAAATCCACTCCTGTACCCACCGTAGAAGAAACAACAACCTCCGATTGTCCCTTGTTTGGAGGGAATGAATCCCCTCCCTCACTCTTCTCCATTCAAACAAAACTCAAAAAAAAATCCTCAAAACTCAATTCAAAATTTTCAAAATTCACTTATCCTCCTCTACAAACATCACAACAAGTCCTCAATTATCCATCAAATTACACCCAAAAAAAACTCAAAAATTCAAAATTCATCACGTAAAACTCTATCACTCCTTAATCAGATTCAAATTACAAAAATCCACCAAACATTGGCTCAAAAATCACCAATTACTCACCAAATTCAACAAAAAAAAATAAAAATCGATCGATAAACACACACAAAAACGTGTATCTGTGTGTATATATACAAACGGAAGAGGAGATTTTTAATTTTATTTTTCGAAGAAGAGAAAGAAGAAGGCTTTATGTGTTTTTGCTGCTCCCTCTAGCTTTTGAAATTCAATTTTTGTAAATATTGGACGGTCAGATTTTCATCATATATTAATCGGACGGTGGATATGAAGACAATTAATCTGACGGCTTGAATTCATAGAAAGCGGTGTAGGATTATATCTGACCGTCGATCAAAAGAGTAATTACAATTGCGTGTCTGTCTTTTTCTTATACTCTTTCATCATCTAAATAAGATTACACTTAACAAACAAAAATAAATAAATATTTAAATTTATATAAAAAGTATTATAAATTATAATTTTTATCGTAAATTAATTTAATGAAAAAATACATCTAGTCAAAAAATATATAGTTTAACTCTATAAGGAAAAAAATTTATGACAAGTAAAAGTGAACAGATAGTAGGGGTGTTCATGGTTTGGATAAAAACCGATCCAAATTGAACCAAACTGATTTAATTTGAATTTTAATTTGGTTTGATTTTAGATTATTAAGAATCGATAGTATTTTATTTGGTTATGATTTTTCTCGAAAAAAACCTAAGAAATAACAAAACCCAACCGAACCAACAGGTTATATACATAAATTTTATTACAATACATATATAATATTTATATTCATAAACAATTTTAAAGATTTGATATATGTTTCAACAAAATTTATTTATAATTTACTTATGAAAAAAATGCCCAAGATGTGAACATTTTTTTATTGGCTTTATGTATATGAGTGTCAATGAAATTCGTTGTGGGACTGAAAAATGTTATTGTCTCTTCCTTGTGCCAAAATAGTGAATTTTGAAGTTTTATTCAGTAAATTCAATGATCGAAAGTTCTGTAATGACATTTATTCCAACTATTTTTTTCGTTTGAATGAATTATTGTCACTTTTTTCACGTTTTGAATAAATTGTTGCTTTTATTTTTATGTATGATTAATAACTGAATAATCAAATCAAACCAAAATCGAAAATAAGCGAACCGATTAATGTACATTATATTTGGTTTGATTCGATTTTGATAATTTTAAAACCGATTAAATTAATTTAATTTTGAACAATAACCGACCCAAACCAACCCGTAAACACCACTAACAAAGAGTATATTTTCTTCAATATATATTCCTAATATAATAATATCATAAAGCAACTTAAAATTAACACTAGGAAACAATTTCAAAATAGATATCCTCCAAAATACCAAACACACCAGTATTAAAAACAATCATAGAAAAAGAATAAAATATTTCAGCAGTACCAAACACACTAAATTAATTCTAGCATTCTATTTCATTTAATTGACATATTACTTTTTTGTTTTTTTTGTTTTGAAAGTAACATTTTTTTATCTGAAAAAACTTCTAAGTTTAAAGTTTCTATTTTACATTTAACCAGTAATAACAATAGTTATTAAGTTTTAGTCTCTGGCTAATAAGACTATGATGATTCGAACATGTAAAGGAAAAATTCACAAATACACTATAATATAGAAGGTGAAAGTCGGCCATAATGGGTACGAGGAGATTGATAGACAAAACAAAACATATCATTATCTTATTGAAGACATGATCCTAAATACGAAAATTTGAAGATCAAAACTTAGGATAAACGCAGTGTCATAGTGTCCAATTGGACACCCTTCATCGGAGTGTTACACCGTATATACCAGTAAAATAATAAACAAAGTGATTAAAAAATATATATTGGACACTCTTAACATAACAATATGATGTAGCCTAGTGAGTTTAGACGCCTTGAAATATTAAAGACGTGTGTTCAGATCGCACTAGCAACAATTTTTTTTCACTTTTTAAGAAAGAACAATTTCGCTTTAGCATTTAAACACCCTTCGTGAAAATTTTAGCTCAGCCTCTAAATAAATGTTAGTAGGTAGTTGATTCTTGACTAATTTCCTTGTCAATATTTTATTTTTAACTATTAGTACTATTTTACTCATCAATTCTAATTTATGGTTGATATTAATCATCATATTAAATTTATTTAAAAAAATAAAAATTGAATATTCAACTCCGAATTAGCGCTGCATTTTTCTTGAGAAAATGAAGAGAGTTAGCATTATATACGCCGACATCGGCTTCAATTAAAATTCAAACAACCAATTAAAAGAAGACACGTCTCATATCACTCAGCGAAGAGCAAGCGGGAAAATAGGTGGGCTCGAGAGCACGTGATTTTTTTAATTTTTAGCACACAGGGAAAATGTTGACTATTGTAGGTACGTAAGAGAAATAAACATAAATCTATTGCATTATCGAATCAAAATTTATTATATCGAAGATTGATATAAATAGTGATTCGAGTGTCTTGATTGATTTATGCTGATAAATCAAAATGGTAATTAAGAGTGAGAATCTAATCTAATTTCTATACGTAATTTCTCTAAAAGTTTACTTGTAAGAAAAACGATATTTTTAAAGAGTATAAACACTGATAAACATTGAGGAGAATTTAATACTTCCTTAGTTTCAAAAAGATTGGTCTAGTTTAACTTGAAACGGAGTTTAAGAAAAGAAAGAAGATTTTTTAATCTTGTGGTTCAAAATTAAAGTTATGTCAAATGTATCAAAATGCCCTTTAATCTTGTGGTCTTAAACATGCCACGTGAAAAGTTAAAATTAATGTATTGCCAAAAAAAGAAAAGAAACATTCTTTTTTAAACAAACTAAAAAAGAAATTATGACATTATTTTTGAAACGGAGGGAGTATCTAATGACTTGGGAAGTGTAATGCCCTTGAAAAATAGGGACCATTTTATTCAAGTAGAGGGTAGCACACAAACAATGATAAAAAAAAAAACGATAATCGTGATGTTCGAGTCAGCTTGTGTGATTAATTTTACAAATACCTACTACCTTCCGCCGGCAATAGGTACCAGATAATAACTCTATCTACCCAAGTATAATATATATCAATTAAGTGTATAAATATGTCTGTTTCTCTATTTTGTATTCCAATAATGGAAGCCATAATTGTTACAACTTGTAAAAACTTGAGAATCTCTTCCAACAAAATATATGAAATGCTGCATAGTAAAATAGTCTGCAGCAAAAGATGATGTTGATCATCATGCGGTAGTCTGGAAAACGAATTCTGAAAAATAAAAACGGACTTCCCAGCTCAAGAAAACTGAATTGAGAAACCATGATCCGTGGTTGAAACCTTCGTTGGGCCAAAATCATCAAAGTCTGAGTCGGAGTTTAGATCTCTATGAAATTCATCAGGTGAATCATCGTTCTCAGAGCTGTGTTTGGAGGGAATCCTCAATTCAGACGATGGGACTGGCAAGGGATCTTCGTTTAGATACTTGTCGTGGAGTAATTCCATTGCAGTAGCTCTACCAGCCGGGTCATAACATAGCAACTTTTTGACGAGAAGAACTTCATCAGTTGACCTGTTGGATAGACATGCTTCTAAGCCAATCGGCTTATCTACTTTACCGAATGACATAAGCTTGTAATCAGGAAGATCCGCACAACCAGGCCAGACTTCTTCAGATAAGTTCCCCAGAACACTTAAAATTCTGCCTATTTGATCAATGTCGGCATTTCCAGGAAAAAGTGGCTCCAAACGCAAAACCTCTGCAAAAATACAGCCTAATGACCACAAATCAATCTCTGGCCCATACCTAGTGGATCCATAGAGTAGCTCAGGTGCCCTGTACCAACGAGTTCCAACACAAGATGTAAGTGGAGGAAAACAATCCTGCTCACCATCGTCAACATCATACGAATATGTGCCTGGTAAGAGATCTTCCTCAACATAACTCATGGTTCCTGTAGCCAGACAGGAAGTGTCCCCATCTTGAATATTACTATCTTTATCAGTGTCATCGAAGGGCCTGAATCTGAGCTCATCTGACTCTCCAAGACGGGCTGCTTGAACCGTAGATCCTGGATCTTCAATAAATACACCTCCTTCAGAAGACACATCTGATATGTGTTTGAAATGTGATGGACCAGCCACAGTTGCCTGATAAGGAGTGCTTTGTACATACGGTTGCTGATTGTCATTAGCTACGAACCCGGGGGCCAGTAGTATCCTAGCCTGTGTGGAGCAAGACGAGGCAAAGTCATAAGGTTAGAAGGAAAAGAACATTAACCAGAAGTGAACTTGCAAGGGATCTATGCATTTAAGGATTTTCCAGCAGAAGAATAAAAGCACTATGGATGCCCCCACAAGAAGGCTCTATTCTTATGAGAGAAAATGTTATGCACATAAAGTTAATAGTGGATCTAACTTGACTTCAATGAGTTCAAAAGAACTATTGCTTTTGGCTCGAACTATGTACACATACCAACAGCAATAACAACTGCTACACTGCAGTCCAAACAAGCTTACGGTCTTCTATAGGAATCCTCGATGGCCATGTTTCTCCATTTAAACTCTTCTCCGACCAAAATTATACAAATAAGTTCTCTATAATCTATATTTCTTTTTATTGAGAACATAAGTTCTCTATTTTCTACTAAACATATAAATCTCTCACAAGGCTAAAAGACTACTAGAAAGCATGCGATCTAAAGTGACAAACTACTATAAATAAAACATATACCCAACTAATTGGTATCACCGGACCTCCACACCTCCCCGCAGACCAAAGGAAGCATGACCTTAGTAATACACGAACCACAGGATTAAGGATCTTGTGGTTATATCAATTTAGAAGTAATATTCAAAAATTGATGTTCCCAAACCAGTTGAGCAAAAAAGAGATGCTCAACAGATTCAAAGCTTGAGTTCATACTTCATAGTAGAGTCGAGCAATAACATTTAATTTAGGCTCCTTCCCTTCCACTGCACGTAGCCGTGTCAGCAGGTACTGCAAGCCCTCTGTCCCACACATCTAACCAGCTTGTGTGGTTCACAACTTCCATTTAAAGCTCTCATTTGTTGAAGCGCGCTTTAGGCGCTGAGCAAGAAACGTCCATACTTAAAATAGATTTATATCTTTCACTAAGTCAACATGGATTCCATAATATTGCAACAAAAAAGAAATGTCCAAATATATAATAAGATCATACTCATTCTAAACATACTAATCTAGTAATCATATATACTGGATTCGCCTTTGTATTAAAGCTACTAACTCGAACAAGGAGCTTCGTGACTGGACAACTCAAAGGATATCTTTTCGAGCTACATACTCCAACTCTCCTTAGCTGTAAATTCTCTTATGCATAGCAATAAAAATTCTACTAATAAGAAATGAAAATTCAAAGAGGATTACATATTAAGTTCACATCTTGACGAGTTTTATGCCTAGAGAAATCCTGTTTGTAAGCTCAAATGAATCAGAAATATCATAAAAGGGCACAAATATCCGATTGATGCATAGTAAAAAATACACCTGAAGTATCATACAAAAACTACTTTCAGTTGATGGATTAACTCGATATTCATGAGCTTAAAAAAGCAGAAAATACTGAGCACCTGTCCAAAATCAGCCAATTTGAGGATCCCATCAGAAGAAATCAACAGATTTGAAGGCTTCAAATCTCTATGTACAATCGAATTCCGGTGACAAGCATCAACTCCACATAAAATCTGCATCATCCATCTTTTAATCTCCCCTAAACTCAATCCCTTTTCCCATTTCTTCGCTTCCTTAATAAGACAATCCAAATCTGTATGCAAATACTCCAATACAAGCACCGCATCTTCATCCTCCCTCCAGAAATACTCATGTAAAACGACGACGTTTGGACAATGCTGAAGCGTCTGTAACGCGTCGATTTCTCTAGCCGCTGATTGATAATCGTGGATTTCTTTCAGAGCGACGGTGACAGAATCCGATCTCCGTCGAGCTTTGTATACATCGGAATATGCTCCGGCGCCGATCCGGTTGAAGATTTCGTATTTAACGGTGATCTCTTTTCGGGTATGGATGCTCCAGCTCTTCGTTGATGGAGGATCCATATTATTTTTTCTTCTATGTTGAACTGCAAAGGGAAAGTTTTGATTATTTTTTTTTAGACTTTTAAAGAAGAAGATGATAATTGGTTATGTCACGTGAGTTAGAGTCACTGCACGTGCCTTGGAATGTACTAAGCATAAATGAGGAATATAGTTTTAAGGAAAAAAGACAAAATATACTCCCGAACAATCGTAAATGATATGCAGATATTTTTCGACCTCCGTCATATTTTTGGGACATTGATGCCCCTTTCGTCCAAAAACTTGAACATATATATCTTTCACTTTAATGGAAGACTAAACAGGGACACATGACACAATATTATCCGTCGATAAATGTTGGATCGGTGAAGAAGATTATGACACGTGTATGTCTATTAGTATAAAACGTATATATGCTTTAGTTTTTTGACAGCAGGGGAATCAATGTCCCAAAAATATAAGAGGGTATTTGCATACCATTTACGATGTTCAGGTATATTTGTTATTTTTCCCTTATTTTAATAACAATTATTGAAGGAAAAAGGACAAATATATCCCTGAACTATCGCAAATGATATGCAGATACCCTCTATCATACTTTTGGGACAATGATGCCCTTGTCGTCCAAAAATTAGAGCGTATATGCCCTTCACTCTAACAGAAAAATTAAATAGTGACACGTGACACAATCTTATCTATCGATCCGATGTCGGGTCGGTGGCTAAGATTATCACACGTGTATGTCCATTAGTACAAATGGTGTATATGTTCTAGATTCTGGACGACAGGAGCACCTATGTCTCAAAAAATATGATGGAGGACATCTGCAAACCATTTACGAATAGTTCGGAGGTATATTTGTCCTTTTTCCCCATTATTGAATTGTAGTTTAGTTGTGGGTTAATAACTTAGCTTCTAACCCACAACTAAATTGTAAATCAAACATCGAATTAAATATATTAATTTTTTTGATATAGCAAGAAAAATAGAGGTAAAGATCTTTACCATAAAAAAGATGAATCTGAAACAAAACCGAACAACATAACATTAAGGGAATCAACAAATTCCCTATGCTTTTTATACATCTAGTTTATGGTACAAAACAAATACTATATTAAGAACAACATTGCTTCAGCCATATTAAGATATTTCAAATCATCAAGTAGAAAATGCTAATTTCCTTCTGATGCCACCAAAAACAACAACTACGCCTCAGTTTCCAAACTCGTTATAATATGAAACAATATAACACGAAATCCACCTAACGTTTAGCTAAACAGCATCACAGCCTCCACATACGATCCCCCTGCTATCGGAAAGAAATGAGAAAGTTAGATAGTGAACAAGTTAGTCCTCTATGTTGCTCGGACTCTTCCAAAATGAGACCGATGCATGTTGGATCCTCAAAAAGTATTACACTTACACAATTGAGCAGCCTGTGCTTCTGTGCCTTTTCTTACTTGAAACTTCCATCCTCCTAGGAGGTTGTAGCACAACCTTGATTGCAGTATCGAAAACAGCTTTCACATTCTGAAAAATACATACGAAATAGTTTAGAGAACAGACAATTTGTTCGATAACAACAACAACAACATATCCGGTGTAATCCCACAAGTGAGGTCCGCAGAGGGTAGAGTGTACACAGACCTTACCCCTACCTTGTGGAGGTAGAGAGGTTGTTTTTGAACGACACTTGGCTCAAGTGAAGCAAATCAAAGTAGTTATGATAACGGAGAAAACAGGCCAATTAAAACGGAAAGCAGTACAAGGCATCAAGGAAACGAACACTAACAACAACGAAATAATGCAGTAACTAAAACACAAATGATAACAGACGGTAACAAATATCAAAAGCCAGAAACTACATGTATAAGGCTAATACTATGACGATATGTTCAACAACAACGTGTACTTGATGAAGCCGAATGCATTCCATATATATGGTTGATTTGCTGCAGAATCGAAATACCTGTTGTGTCTTAGAGCTGCATTCTACATAAGCTGCAGCACCGATTTGTTTCCTTAGTTCCTCACCCTGCAATTCAAGCTAATCGAGTTATTTGTAACGTTCCATCTATATCAAGCATTTTCAAATATCATAATGCTATATAGCGATAACACACTTGTGCAAACGTAATGATATTTGAGTCCATATGATCAGCTAGATATCCGTTGTCATCTCGAAGATCTGTACATATAATGGACACAAACTCTCAGGTTCTGATCTTAGGGGGCTCGAATACATTAAAGTTCGATAAAATTTGAATCCGTTTTGATACTTACCTAACTTTGTTCCAACAAGTACAATTGGAACATCAGGTGCAAAACGACGTAGTTCAGGCATCCACTGCATATAATACAGAGTAAACAGAGTAACTACTCGATAATGAAATTGCAAATGTGACCATATGTTTGTTCAACGAAAAGACAACAAACCACTACGAAGGGAAAAGTATCGCTCTACTATACGAAACATCTCAATTTTACGCTGCGTTATAGTACTTTGAGAACATATTCAGTATAGTACCACAAGTGGAGTCTCGAGAATGCATACCTTTTTTAAAACATTTTCATAGCTTGCTTTACTGATTAAAGAGAAAGCTAATACAAATACATCTGCACATCTATAGCTTAATGGCCTTAATCTGCTATAATCTTCTTGACCTATAAAAAAAAACACCAAAAAAAACAAAAATCCATAAATAATAATACTAATTAAGCACACAAATCAAATATTAAGTACCTAATAAATCTATTTAATAAAAAAGTACCTGCAGTGTCCCATAATCCCAAATTCACAATTCTTCCATCCATAGACACATTAGCACTAAAATTATCAAACACAGTAGGAATATAATCCTGCAAAAAAAAATACAATAACATATTCAGTATAATCCCACAAGTGACGTCTAGAAACAAAAGTAGTTTCTAAAAAAAGAAAAAGGAAATATCACTCAACTATAACCTCTTATCTAACGTTACCTGCTTTTAGTAATAAGAGTGCAACATGTAATGTGTAAGTCAGACACACGTCACATCATATGTTCAAAATCTTAACAAAAGCCTAATATTTAAGTTTAGAAGCCTAACGGAGTCGATTCATTATCCATCGAGTTTCGAAATAAAAGAATTAAAAACTTACAGTGGGAAATCTGTTATTAGTGTAACAAATTAACATACATGTCTTTCCAACAGCTCCATCACCTACAGTCACACATTTGATGAACTTTGAAACATTCATATTCAAAAAAATTGTTTTTTTTGAAAAAATTAAAATCTTTTCTAAAGAAGGATTTCAAGAGGGACTATATATGTTTTTACACTTTTTTTTGTGTGTGTGTTTAAAAAAGAAAACATTAAATAAAGAGAGGGTTTATTAAAGTTTTTTTAGTCAACAAATTTGAATTTTTTTTGAGATGATAGAAATAATGATTTTTTTTTGTTGTTGAAAAATGGGACCATGTTTTTACAAACGGCTATGAACGACTTTTGTGGCGAGTTTGGTGATAACTAGCTGGATTCATTTGGCTGTTTCTCACTTTTTATATTGTGTTACGCTTAGATTAAATTTAAATTTATACTATATATTATATATTAGGAAGGATAAGTATTTTTAATAAAGATGATTTCATAATCAACATTTGAATTTGATATATCTGATTAATGATAAAAAAAGTATTTATATACTTATTACTTTATCACAGTTAATCTTGTTATTAGTTGGCTTCCATTAGTTTTGGCACATCGGAAAAAATATCCGTACATATTGTTTAGTTACCAAATTTTATTTTACTCAAGCAACTGTTTATCGAAAATTGCATCTCTATCTATTAGGAAAAATTGTGTATTAGTTGGCTTCCATTAGTTTTGGCACATCAGAAAAAGTATCCGTACATATTGTTTAGTTACCAAATTTTATTTTACTCAAACAGATGATTTATCGAAAATTACATCTCTATCTATTAGGGAAAATTGTGTTTACACTATCTTTAGAGACGTTACTTGTGAGATATATGTTTGTTGTTGTTATTGGTGTTTTGCCAAATTTCAATAAATATATAACATACTCTTCCTGCTCAATTAATTTGACATAAGTTGACTCACACGTAATTTAATAATGTAAAGAAGACTTTTAGATTTTATAGTCTTAAACATAACATGATATTTGATAACTATTACTCTATAAGACATTTAAAACTTATGATTTTAAATATGTCATAAGATTTACGTGACAATATCAACTTCTCATAAACAATAAAGTAAAAAAGCATAAAGTTAATTGTTTTCCAATTCAAAATTAAACATAAGTTTTTAAAAGACATAAAAGAAAAGGAAAAACTCATAGAAAGGGTCAAACATGTTCTTTATCTAAATAGCCGAACAAATTTACTGTTTACCTGATCAGTATATATAAATTATACATTCACTTAGATTTAAAAAAAAAAAAAACTATAACATAACAATCTCTCCTTTCTTTTCAACTTGATTTTCCTCCCAAATTCTTTTATCTTCATCAGATCCATAAGCCCAAGCACACAGAATGAAATAGAAAAAATTCCCAACACTCAATAAAGAAAGTACCCAATAATAATAATCATAATGACCTAAATTCAAATTATTTGACACCCAACTAATTTTCCCTCCTTTACTTGAAACATGATCAACAATTTCCACAATTAAACTTCCAACCAAATTTCCAAATCCCATTCCTAATGAAAACAATGCCACTCCAACACTAGCCATACTCTTAGGAAATTGTGAATAATAAAACTCTATTTGTCCAATCGCGTTGAACGCCTCAGCTAGTCCTGTCAAACAATGTTGCGGAACTAGCCACATTGCTGACATGTCCACTTGTAAAAGTGGATGGTTCGCGAGCCCCTGGTCTAGGGCTCGCGAACGTCTCTCTCTTTCCACTAGTGCGGCCACAACCTGGGCCGCACAGGAAAGTAACAAACCTATCCCCATACGTTGTTTGAAGCTGAGACCTCTTGGTTTCCTCGTGAACCTGGAGATCCAGGGCACGAGGACTCGATCATAGAAAACTAGCCATGTTGTTAATGTGAGAATCCCAAATGCACTATAGGAACTTGCTGGGATTTGAAAATTACTACCTTTTGATGTATGTCTATCCATTGTATTTGCTTGTAATACTGGAAATGCATGTTGACTTATTGTTACTGATATCATAATGCCTGTGGACCAAATTGGAAGTACTTTGAGCAATGCTTTGAACTCTTCAACTTGTTGAATTGTACAAAGATTCCATGGATTTGTTGTAGATGTTTCATTATTTTGATTTCTAATGATACATGCCTTGTTTAGGAACCTATAGAATATAATCAAAAAAACAAAAAAAAATGCAATTCAAGATTCAATGAAACTTACACTTTTTTCGAAAATCCAATTAGTTATAGATATATACAGTTCGATCAACTTGTTTACCAACATGATTGAAATATACACGATATATATACTATGAACGTATGTGTTATGTGTATATAATTAAGTATGTATAATATATGTATTTTTGGTGCAAAAATATACATTACCTATATACTGATATATTTTGTGAACTAGTTATTAATTTGTAACTTGATAAAAATGTTATGAACTCACTATAATACATTGAACTACACTAACAATCATATCTTTATAACAGTTTATAATTATAAAAAAATATTACCTATCTATAACAACTATATTCTTTTTTAGTGACATAATAATTAATCATTTTTTATAGAAATAAAATCTCTAAAATGATCAAATAATATGTCTAAAGACTTTAACCAAATCTTTTGATACTTTAATACACTATCATTAAAAGATTTTCCTTTGTTATACTAAGTGGAATTAATGATATTTGAAAATAAAAACGATCTTATAACAGTCAATTATTATAACAGTAAGAAAATCTCGAAATAAAAAAATCGTACCTTAGTTTATTGGATGGAAAAATAGTTCTTGAACCTTTCTCATCATGATGATACCATCCATTAGAATCCATAGGAGGCAATGCAAGATGTTTATTTTTCCATGACACAACAATAACTTGAACAAAATTAGTAAATAAACTTTTATTTGCTTTTATTTTAATAAAAATTGTTGAACCTAAAAGGAAAAATATTGTTGCCAAAAACATTAGTCCTGCAGGTACTCCAAATCCCACAACCCAACCAAATTGTGTTTGAATATACACAATGATTGTGACTGAAATTAACACTGATATTCCTACTGCTGCATAATACCTGTTGGAAAAAAAATAACACAAAAATAATATTCACGATAAATAACAAAAATAAAGACGATATGACAAATTAAAGACGATTTTAAAAAGGTGAAATGACCTAAAAAAACTTTGTACTTGATTTCGTTGTCAGTACGTTGGACAACCTCTGGGGTCCAGTCTCCAACAATACATCAGTCTTCCAGATCATTTCGCCTTATGTAAATTGGATGATAGTATGTTTTGGTCCTTTTAGTTATTTATAAGTTTTATTGGTTTTTGTTATATATAACAAACACATTTTAGCTTTTATTGGTCTTAGTTAAAGGTTTTAGGTAGGGAACATGTTGTATATTCTAAAAACTTGATACAATATATGGATATTTAAATGGTAGCGCGATTAAATAGTATTTTTCGTCCCTTAATTATTGATAAATTCCGATTTGATCCTTATAATATTTCACTAAAAAAAAAAATCTTGAATCAATAAAGATGTTTGCTTTTTTGGTCCTTTTATATAGGAAACATATATATCTCTAAACTATTTTAAAGACTACGTTACCATTTATATATATAGTCACTATAAACTTAACACAACATGAGTTATTTTAAATGGTACAAGACATTTCAAGAAAAATCTCATAGAAAATATTTTCAACGAGTGCAATTTCCAACGTACTTAATTCTAACGAGAGTTCAACAGAAATCTTGATTTTTCTAGTAGCGTGATTAATATTTCACTAAAATTCTAAAGACTCGTAACCAGCTATCAAACATGATTTTGCTTATATGATGGTATGATAATAAATTAAATGCATCTATATTACCAATTGAAGAAACTTTGCAAGATCCTTCCATTGTTGGTATTTTTAGGGTTGTCAAATTGATCAGCACCAAATGCTAATGAACATGGCCTAATTCCACCAGCTCCAATAGACATCAATACAAATGATGAAAATAAAAATGCATATTGAGCAATGGTTGGTTGAAGACAATTTCCTAATTCTAATTTGCAAGCATGTGGCCTTGCTTCTTTAAGTGTAGCTGTTAACCAAAGTACCACCATTCCCTATAATCAAAATAATATATAGTGTTAAATTTAAATTTAATAACGAGCAGAGACAAATTCAGGATATAGAGCCAGTAAATTTAACATGATTGAGTAGTGCTTGTGTTAATGTTTGGCCAAAAATAACATATTCATTATTTTTGAGGAATAAAGGATTTTTGGTCGAAAATCCATTACAATTTGGCTCGTTGATAACATTTACTTCAAAAACGTGGAGCGAAAATTATGAATTGTTTAATACTGTGTCAATATAGACTGACTACATTACCACCTTAGGTGCGATTCTTCTCAAAACACTATGTGTAGCGAGATGGTACGTGTACCAAACTACTTAATTTGAATTAAAATCATTAGTTCAATCGGACACACAAATTAAAACACGTCTTAGGTCTGCGACTGCCAAAGAATAATAAATTTAAAAAACGTGAGACTCAACTCCAAATTGATTAACAACTTATGTATCAATATAGACCGACTACATTACACCACCTTAGGGTGTGGTTCTTCTCCAAACACTATGTGTAGCGAGATGCTACATGTACCAAACTACTTAGTTTGAATTAAAATCATTAGTTCAATCGACACACAAAATATGTCTTAGATCTGCGTTGAATAATGAATTTCAATGAGAGTAACAAACAAATAGCACATGGATATCTAGATACTCACAATTAGGGTTATGAATGTCCCTAAAACAATGACATAAAATCTTCCCAAGTAAGAATCAGCAAGAAAAGCCCCAAATATTGGTGTGAAATTTGACATGGCATTCCACCAAAATAGAATAGTTGCACCACTAGCATTAGTTATATGATATTCATTTTTCAAATATAAAATCATATTTGAAATTAATCCTACACTTGCAACTTTCTCCAATGCCTCATTTGCTGTCAATTGCCATCATAAAAAAAAACAAAAAAACAAAAAAAATAATTAAGATTAATAGATCACTACAACTACTAAAAAAAATAAAATTGACTTGTCGAAAATGTTTCTGATGAACTATGTATTATTGTTTCATATAAAAGAAATAAATTCAGAAATACTAACACTTGAACATTATTATTAATGTATAGTATTAAAAGAATTCATGAAAACATTATCGAATTTATAAATATTTAGTTTCCCCCTTTCTTGAAAAGTATTTTCTTGCAACCAAAAACAAAGAACATGATTTTTCCGTTAAATATATTTTACAGAAAAATGACTTTTGTCATACCAAACGTACGGTTAATTCAAGAGGGGGAAAAAATTCATACCAAGAACTTAAAAAAATAAAATGAATTTACATACCAATAATAAAAGGCATGGTTTTGAGGCCACCTAATTTCTTGTCACTTGAAACATCCTCAAAATTATTAGTTTTCACTATTTCTGAATTATTTTCTTTAATTTTCTCCATCACCACAAATTATCACTCAAAAAGGTTTGTTTTTTTTAATTTATACAAAACTTTTGAGAATGAGAAAAAAAAAGAGTTTTTTTTTTGGTTCAGAAAAATAAAGAGAAAGCTAGTGAAATTGTTTTTCTTTTTGTTCAACCTATTTAACCGTTTGTTTTTGCCTTGTGCAAAATGATTCCTTGTTGAAATTTTCCTTATTAAAAAAAATGACAAAAATAATGCCATTTGGCTACATATAGCCAATAATATACCATGACTTATGATGTCAATTAAAAAAATCGAGTTTAAGTTATATGCATATAGTCGACCGATATAATAAATCTTTACTCTATTTTTATCAGTTATAATAGGTAAATCTATCTTATGTTCAACATTATAAATCTCACATTTTAAAAAGAATTATAAATATCTTTTTTTGAATGACATGATATTATATAAAATTCGTTATATTAACGACGGACAATGTATATAATTTAAATTTAGTATTCAAAAATTATGGATAGATTGATTCGAATTTGTATACCGATTTAATTGTCAATATTATCGATCGAATATCTACTTTGTAATCTCAGCTAATTTTGATGGCAATAAAATTATTGTCTTATAGTGAGTCAGTCATTTACTTTTTTGGAAGTATGCTATGAACATATTGTTAAACTCAAGGCATCAATTTAATTATAATTTTCAAATTAATTAATCCTAATTGTATACTTTTTTCATACACTAATAATTAGTGAAATCAAATTTCAAGAATATATATATATATATATATATATATATATATATATATATATATATATATATATATATATATATAGTTGCGGAGCCAGAATTTTCAATAAGGGGTTCAAAATCTAAAAGAATAGACAGACGAAATAGCCGAAGGGGTTCAACATCTTCTGTATACACCTAAAAAATTATTTTAATCATGTATAAATCATATAATTTTGCCATATCACTAGGATAAATATATCAAATCCACTTCAACTTCAAATTAATTGATACATAAGTTCTCTATTCTTCGTATCGTTTTATTTAGATTCATTTTATTTATGTGATGTGAATTCAAATTTATCGAGATTTAAATGTTAAAAGATCCCAAAAGAAGGTATCACTGTGGGCTTGTGGATCTTGTTGGAAAAGCTAGCCCAATTCACATTTGGCTGGCCCAACAAAGGGTGGATTTCTCTACATAAAAAGAAAAATACAAATTAAAAAATAAAATATTAGTGATATTTTTTTAAAAAAATCATTTGGCATTTATTGGAGAAAAATAAAAAAATGGTTTGCTTATTTAGGTGTAATTATATCCAAAATCATTCCTTAAATATACTTATGAGTAGTTTTGATTCATTAAATTTATAAAATGTGAGAATTTTTTTTATATGTTGAATATTTAATCAAATCGGATCGTTAGGTTTAATATGAACCATAAATAAAGTCAATGCAAAATTCAGAGTTTTTGATATTTTTAATTTGTATTTCGTATTTAGTATAGTTTCAAATTCGATAAGACTTTGCTCATGTTTCTAGTTATTTTTTTCCCAAAGTTCTCATTGTATATAATATTCAAAGTTTATTAATTAATATTTGACGAAAAAGAAAACTTTGTTTTATCAAACATAAAAGACCAAAACTATTTATGAGTATATGTAATGGATTATTCCAAACCTAATCCTAAGAAAACATATTTGTCATTTTTTTTTAATTTGAGTCTCATTGATTTTATAAACTGCTAGTAAAATAATAAATGCTACCATGTCTATAGTAATAAAAATTAATCCAAATTAATTATGAATTGGCCTATGTATTTGTTATGGCATCTTGGAAGTGGCAATTTGTCAATTTTGCTTCTTTTTGTCATGAAAATTAGAGTCTTTATTAAATTATTATTATTATTATTATTATTATTATTATTATTATTATTATTATTATTATTATTATTATATATAGTAGTCAACTTTATTTGTTTGCAAAAGCAAAATAGTCAACTCGATAAAATTTCAGACAAAGTGCATGGTACCCAATTTTGACGTTGACATTTAATTTGCCATACAATAACTAAAGAATATACCGATAATAATATAATTATCTCTATATTATATTTAGATACAATAATAAATATGTGTTTTTATAATCAATATTCTATATAAATGAGTTTTAGTTACTTACATACAATGACATTAACTCAATGACCGCTAAATGTTTTTGCAGCAATAAATATTATCGTTAAATCTTTTTGTGGCAATAAATATTGCCGCTAAATGGAAATTATATTGTCAATAAGTATCATTTTTGTTATAGTGTTTTTTCTGCTCCTTAAACTTATTTGCACGTATACTAATCTCGAGAAAATTTCACCGTTGCAATATTTAGCGTTAATTTTGACTGAATCGATTTCATATAACGGAAGTTCAATCATTTCGCCGGAAATTTAGTCAATATGGCCATTGATATTGGTGTGTACACACCTTATAATTGGTATGTTAAATTAGTTAAAGAAACATTTATTTCTTTTAGAAAGCACTACAAGAAGTGGTTGCTTAAAGTCTTGTCAAAAAATGGAAGACTTCATTAGTTTGTGTATCACATAATGCAAAGTTTGAAATTTGAGGACTCTAATTTTATGGTTATCATGTTGCTTCTTATCTTGTGCCTTTAGATTCTAAAAATGACCTCCACTTAGTCTATTGTGGGCTTGTGGCTAGAGTTTAAGGATTATAATAATGGAGGCCTTTCTTGATATAGAAAAAATATACAACTTTACTTTGGTTTTGTCATTTTAAGTGTTCAACCTAAGTAGGTACTGATCGAAACAGATTTAGAGTTCGAATTTTATAAGTTCAATTATTAAGGTTGTTAGTTGAATTCATTGTGTATTTTACTTAGATGAACATTATACTAGTACTCTACATCCACCACTAGTCATAATTCGTATATCAATATTATGTATTATATCGATAAAATCTTAAACTCACCCGATATTAATTATATCAATTTATTAAGTGCATGCATGATACTTCTTTTTTCCCCATATACATTGGTATCATGCATTAAAATTCATAATAAAGAGAGATAATACATAGTTTATCCCATGACCTTGAGATGCAAATCCCAACAACACTTTATCATTGGTAAATCAACGAGCAATTTCCTTTACACGTTATTTTTTAGAGTGTTACTCTCTTTTAAAGAATAAGTATTCAAACGCACGTTGCTTGGTCAAAATTTCATCTCATCTCATGCATAAGATAAACAATGTATCTTGATATAAACATCGAGTTTTAGGCCAGTTTTAAATGTTAGTATACCTTCACTCACCAAAATACATATCCTTCTTTCCTTAATCATAACAAAAAAAAAAAGTAGTATTTTGTGTTATATTGTGTATAAATATTAATTAACCCAATTTAATGCATACCACAAAATGTAAAAATAATTATGTTTTGAATAAAAGAACAACAATGGGGTGGTGGCGCAGTTGGCTAGCGCGTAGGTCTCATAGCTAAAGAGTGATCCTGAGGTCGAGAGTTCGAGCCTCTCTCACCCCAAGCCTTTTTTTTTATGCTACAACGTAGCAAGGTGGACATAAATATCGAAAAAACGAACTTTTAAGACATGTTGAAAAATTTATTTTCTTTGATTTTATATGGTTTCTCAAATGATGAGAGAATTTTTTATTTTTTTATTTTACGTGTATTCATTTTATTTATTCAATAATATTCACCTATTCGACCTTTTTTCAGTTATTTGTTTGAATTTTACTCTTATCTTGGATATCATCTCAGGAAATTAGAGAGCCGAGATAAAACAGAACAATTAAAACTTAAAGATGATTGTCAAAAAATTCAATTATTGAGAATAATAAATATTATTTGGGATGGATCTTTTGATCGAAGTGATCAAAAACATTAATTAATTTAAAAGAAAATCGATATTAAGGCCTTATATATCTGATCAAACTAAACAAATCTATATTGATTGTCGTCGTGTTGAAACGACGTGGTTAGAATTTTTTTAAGTCGTCTGTGAGGTTATTTATTATTTCTTAATTATTGACATTCTTCACAAATATATAAAAATCATAATTTAAAAATCCAAATAAATCAAATCAAACCTGAAAAAATTAAATCGACTATTATTAAACCTTTTACTCTTGTCATCTTCTCATTATTTGCCATAATGATCTACCATTTTCCTTTTTCCATATTAGTAGTACTACACTAAATTGGCCATGTCATTTAACACCACAAAGGAGATAAATAAAGTTATTTTGTAAAATTTGTTATTTATACATATATATAATAATTTATTTTATTGTTGTAATATAAATAGTAAAATAAATAATATCAGGATTAACTAATAAAACTCTTAACCAAATATATAATTAAATAATCTTTACATTTACATTTTATGAAGAGATTATTATCCTTTATCCCTCGTATCAAAAAACCCTGAGAGTATTCTTGGTAAATAATACCACCATGGCCGGAGTTAGGGAGTTCAAAGGGGTTCATTTGGATCTTATATTTATAGTAAAGTATTCAAAATTATTTTATATGTATATTAACAAACGTTATTGTATTTTTTGGGCTTTTCGTATGTTTACTTTTTTATATTTAATCTTTTTTTAGTGAATATCTTAATTTTGCTATTGTTATATGAAAAGTCTTTTTTTGTTTGTTCATAAACTTCATATATAATCAAAGACTCACATAAAATGAAATGAAAAAAGAATTTACTTTAAGATTGTTAAAATGATTTATGCCTAGTTCTAACATAATTTGGTTAGATTCTTTAAAAATATTAATGAATGTGTTGGATTCTTTAAAAGTTATATATTTTTAAAAAATACAACACAAATATAATAACGATTTTGAAGAGTCCAATCAATTCAGGTTATAACTAAAAGGGTCCATGACAAGAAACAAGTGGAAGTTAAGTACAATAATTCATGCAAAATTTTCTTTATGTTGGAACCCAATAATTTTTTTTTTGTTGTGATATAACTCATTAGTCATGGGGTCCTTTTCCTCATAAGGGCTTTAGGAAAACTCTCATTTTACACAGTACACTTATTAGGAATTGTACTAATAGTAATAAGTATTTATTGGAATTATATATCATGTGACAATCTTGGATAGGGGAGGCACACCATATTTGGTTTGTTGGTTTGAGTGGCCCAAAATATTTCTTATATTTTACGAGAGTTAAACTATATAAATTTTTATATATTAGTAATTTAAGATATATATCAACTAGGAAATGTTATTATTGTAATCAAATATTGTAAAAGAGAAAATAATATTGCTAACCGTTATTTTTTTATTGTGATATGTATCAATTAGGGTAGTTACAGTTATCGGCACTTAGCAGGTTTACGACTAAGCGTATGTGACGTCCATGACGAAGGGAGGGTTGAAATAAAGGAATGCCAGTCTTTTAGACCAATAAATTTCTTTGGCACATGATATACACGTTAGGTGAATTTCATATCAGAATGGAAAAAAGAGAAATTATATAAAGAATTTTATAAAATATAGTACAAGCGTACAACTTTTCATGGTACACATATTTGAGGCTCAATGATGACGTAGCTCAATGGACAAACATGATTATTGATTAAGCTAGCATAAAATTAATATAAGATAGAAATAGGTTGATTTAATGAATGTTTATATCTTCCATTTTCAGTAAATTATCTTCTTTATTCCTTCCATCACCATCAAACCGATTTTATTGATGTTTAACACAATATATTAGACTATAATCTATCATGAGTTTACATCACAACCTACAGGTTTACGAAAATTCAATGTCTATTACATTGATTTTCGTATCTCAATACAAATAGAAATATATAAATTTCAAATTTTAGAACATAGCGCCCTGAGTTACTAACTTAGGTATATATACTAATTATTTTGAAAATAATACTATGGTGTTATGTCCAAATTCAATTGATCTCTTCTGCTCAATTGAATATATGATGATTGAAATATTGATCATGAAAGCTTTTAGGCAGTGCATGTTGCACTTTCAATTGCTTTTTAAGATTCCATTTCCAATAGTACCCTCCACTAGTAATCTTCTTGCTAGATTTCCCAAATGGCTAAGATAACTACTAAAATTTAGTTTGTTCGAGATCGGATATATGAATTCTGATTAAACTACTAGTAAAAGTGGATTCAGAATGCTAAACATGACAAACTTAAATTAATATTCGAAGTTTCAATCATTAAACTCATGATATATATTATATTAGAAATTGAAAAGTATTATGTTTTGTTTGACCTATTCAAAACATATGCTCAATCTGCTTCTGTTAGTCTATGTTGTTCGAACTTTTTTTTAAATACCAAAAACGTTTTAAGAATGTCTGTCCAATATAAATTATTATTAGAACAATACTTTGAGAAAACTTGAATTGATTTTGATCTTGTTCATGTATCATCTACAACTTGGCTTTGATTTATGCTAGTAGTTGCGGTAGAAGTTCAGTCTCTTCCTATAATTCATGTATATGTTTCCTAATCAGCAAGGTCCCATGACAAGAAATTAAGTGGTGACGGGGGATTGTTAACACGTTAGAGTCACAGATTTTATTTTATTTTATTTAAAAAATTCAAACTTATAGCATAAAAATTTAAATTGGAGGGCGGGGCGGGGTGTGTGTGTTCAAAACTTAATCTATATTATTTCCTTTTTTCTATTTATGTAACATGATTTTTCAAAAAAAAAATCAGTTGAACTCCTTCGATTTATTATATGAAACTATGTACCTTCGAGATATATCACAAAAGTGTTACGGTGTATGACAGGTTAACTTGAACTCATTCTATATATTCTAAGTCCGTCTCTGATGTTTATGGCCTCTTGCTATAATCGTGTTTGCATTTAGTTTCATAAAATGAGTCAAAATTTAAAATTTATAAAATCATAACTATTTTTTATCAAATTCATAGCTTATTTTATTATATACTTAATAATTTTTCATATATACAAAAATAGTTTAAAGCAAAATTTAATAATTTATCTGAACTCGTATCTAATATTGTAGCTCCGCCCGACTTGATATTGACACATCAACATGATTTTTTTTGGTGGGACTTAAAAGTTAGGATTTTTCATGTTTAATCAAAATCTACAATGGGGTCAATTTTATGTTGTTTCAAGATTCATCTTGTCCCCAATTTTTAACAACCTAAAAAGTCTTCCTATATGATTATGACATCCATTTTTTTCCACATATTTACACACTCTATGACTGTTAGTTGTAATAGCACTTTCCTTGCTGCACATTTCACTACACACCTTCTTTTTTTTGAATTTATTCAGTGTTTGATATTCGTTTTAAGCTCGATTAATTTTATCGAAAAATTATCTCAAGAGCGAAGCATTTTCTATTACATGCGATGTTTTTTTAGTTTTTGAGAAATAATGAGTATATCGTTCACTAAAGGATTCACAATTCACATACTTTGGGTTAAACGAAATTGATATTGGTCATATTTTGAGAAATTCATATACTAATATACATTTTTTATTTATTTATATCATTAATTGTCAATTAAAAATACAATTTTAGTTTTATAAAAATATTTTTATGAATGATGTATTTTGATTCAATCATATTATTAATTAGTTTATTTTTTAGGAAACTATACAAATATATCGTTAAATTTTGTTTCAAAAAGGCTTATTTATATCATTCGTTAAAATTTTGACTTATCTATGCTACTTCAGTTAATAAATAGAAAAAATTACATAAGTTGATACATTTTTATAAATAATTACTGATTTTAGCAATATTTTTTATTTATTACTATTTATAGTAATACTATGTTAAATCTACAATATGTATTAAAAGTGAATTATGTATGATATATATATGAATTATAATTGTTTTTAAAAATATATTATGATTTTTTGGTAAAACTTTGACACATTGTATTATAAGTGTATTAAAACGTGTGATAAATGAATTATCTATCATTAAAATTTGTATTATATGTGAATAAAAAATTATTCTTTGTGATATGAATTAAACTTGTATTATAAATGAATTAAAAGTGATCAAGTAAAAAAAAATATTATTACTATAAATAGTAAATATTTTTTTATTATAATATATTTATGTAAGTTTCCTTAATATATAATAACATGATTGGACCTTTTCTCCAAACTATAAGGATAAAGATGAATCAAAAATTGTAACCGATAATATCGACAAAATTAGATGACATATTTAAGTTTTTTTCTTTTTATTAAACATAGTCATCTTTTTTTTTTAAATAAATAAATTTATTATATTTTAATATAATAAAATTATTATTTATCAATATGTTTTTAATATCAAAAAAGTAAAAATAAACTGAGTAATTTTTTATCTTTTAGTTTTTCATTCGGTGTTTTGATATCCATGTCATGATAAAAGGATTCTAATAAAAGAGATTTCATACTCAAAAAGTTTTCGAAAAAAAAAAGTATTTATTACTCCGTCACAAACTCGAGTTAGTGAGTGAGTATTTCCTCTTATTCCAGTTCTCTCTCTTTCTGCAACAGTGAGTGAATGTGTGTGTTTTTGTAGGTGAAAGATCAAACATGGCATAATTGTATAATTACAAACAAGCTACATAAAGCCCAAAGATCCCTTATTTTGCTACTTTGATAATCTTGCACACTATTTTCTTGAATTTTTGATGTCTATATCCATACAGGGGAACTCTGATAAGAGCTGTGTTTCATCAATGGACAGTAAAGATTTGAACTTTAAGGCAACTGAACTTAGACTAGGTTTGCCTTGTTCTGAATCACCACCAGATAAGAATGATAACCCACTTGGGGTTTTGAAAATTTTCCCTTTTGGAGCTAAAAGGGGTTTTTCTGATACCATAAATGGTGATTCTGGGAGATGGGGTTTTGGATCTGAAGTTGATGTTGTTAAAAATAGTAGCTTTATTGTTTCTCCAAAGGGTGTAAAAGTTGGAAATAAGATTCTTGGTTCTGTTTGCAATGAGAGTAGCTCTGTGAAAGAGACAACTCCAAAATCACCTAGACCAGTGGAAGAGAAAAAGGCCTTGATTTGTAGTACTAATAGTCATGGGGTTGCTCCAGCTGCAAAGTAAATCTTTCATAACTTACCCTTAATAAGTACTTATAATATAAGCTCTTGTTTGGCTATAAATTAGGAAGTTGAAAGTTGAAAAGTTGAGTTTTTTATGTTGTGTTTCCACATGCATTTTACTTGGAAAAAAATTGTTGTTTTGTTAGTTGAAGTCCCAAAAATTCAAAATTTGGTATGGCCAAATGCTAGCTTAAATTCATAGTATGATGCAAGGTGTTTTCTCTGTCTCTTTTCCTTAGAATACATGTATTGGCTCCATGTCCTCACTGGAGAAATTGTTTTTCAGTTGATTCACAGCACTTCTGAGGATTGTGTATAGAAATTTCATTTGTTTTATTTGCTCAATATTCAACCATCACAGTTTTGTTCTTAGAGAATTCTATGATTTTTTTCTGTATTGTTAGGATTTTTCCTGAATTGACTAGCTTTATGGTGATTTTCAGTCTTAACACAACCCTCTAGTACTTTATGTTTCTTCATCTGTATGGATCTTGTTCATCCATTGTGCACTGTCATTAGCTAAATCTGCATATTATTAGTGGTGATAATTCATATAGCTGAGCTCAAACTTGTTTGGGACTGAGGTGTAGTTGATGTTTTTCTTTTGGCATTATATTTGTCATAGACGAGCTTAAAATGGAGCGACATGGTTAATGACTCTCGATAGGAAGGTATGGAGGTCGATGATTAGGGTGGACGAGTAGCGGGTAGCAGGCAGCCGAGTGTGTCGTACTTTATGTAGGAGAGGAGCCCTCTGCCTATCTTCTACTTATTTAGTGTCAGTTAGTATTCACATAGTATCATATTCTTTAATTTTAGTACTACATGTTGCTTCTTTTGCTTTTGTTCGTGTTAGTCTTCATGTTGTTGTTGTTGATGACATGGTTCGTGACTATTCACTTAGTTGATCCCAACTTTCTGGCGGTTGAGATATTGATGTTATTGTTGTAATCCTATAATTTATAGTAGTCATGGCTTTGATTGAATCTCTGATAAATTGGTTGTACTATCATCTCTTTTCTCTCTGTTTGATTACTTGTAGTTCCCCCCTCCCTCCTTACCAACTTGGCTTCTAAGTTGCGTGGACTCTTCACTTTCGATACTGCACCCGTGTGGGATTCTAACAACAATACTCTATTTATGGAGAATCTGACACACACCCGTTAACATTTTTGAAGAGCCCGAGCAACATAGCTTGGCTTAATCTTTTCTTTGGTCTTGCATCTAGCTGTTCAGTGTTGACCTGTAAAGTTCTAGAATCAAGATAATTAGAACCACAAATGAATTGAAGCTCCTTTTATTATTTGGTCAGGGCACAAGTAGTAGGATGGCCACCAATTAGATCTTTTCGGAAGAATATGGTTAGTAATCCTCCAAAGACCGAGGAAGATGCAAATGGTAAGCTAGTAGCAGGTTGTCATTATGTCAAAGTCAGCATGGATGGTGCTCCGTACTTGAGGAAGGTCGATCTTACTATATACAACAGCTATAAGGATCTATCTTCAGCACTGGAGAAAATGTTCCGTTGCTTCAATGCTGGTAATTCTTGGTTTTATGGTTCGTTCTTACTTTTACCATTGAACGCTTCGTGAGATTGTTCTTTTCGACTCTGAAATCAATTTCAGTTCTGCACTTTGTACTGAAGTTACTATCTTCTAGAGGAGTAATTGTTATATGGTGTCACTGAAATGACCTTGAAAAGCTCAAATCGATACCTTTTGTTGTTCAAAGTTGAAATTATATTTGTTTTAGTTATCCGAAATTTCAATATTCTTTATCTTGATCAAGGATTTTTGCCCTTAAAAGCAGCTACATGCTGCTCGAGTCGGGATGTGTTGATCAGTAGTTACTTGCAAATCTTAAAAAGCTTCTCTTTTATAGTCTAAGGAAAGATAAGGTGTTTAAACAAGGTGTAAGCTATGTTGCTCGGACTCTCCAAAGATGTTGCTGCAGCCGTGTCGGATCTTCCAAACACGTACTACTTTTTGAGGATCCAGTACACACCCAGTGTCATTTTTGGAGAGTCGGAGCAACATAGGATGTAAGTAAATGTTTAAGTAAAACTGTTATCATTCATATTTGTAGTTTTGATTGAACGAGTAGTATCACATTGATATAGAAACCGAGTTCCTAACTACATCTTTCTAAGATGCTTTACGTTTTTTTCCTCTGCATTAACAGCCTGTTAATTTTGAGTTTCTTCTATAATCTATTTAGGCCAATGTGAAACTCAAGGCATTTCTCTAAGTGATGGACTAAAAGAAAGCAAATTGGCGGATCTTCTACATGGATCTGAATACGTTCTTACTTATGAAGACAAGGACGGCGATTGGATGCTTGTCGGTGATGTCCCATGGGAGTAAGTCTTACATCTCAACTTAAACATTTAAAAAAATTCCGAATTTTTTTCTTTAAAGCTCACAAACAGGTTAGTTTTGTTAGAGCTCTAATGAAGTAAATATGATTTCGAACCTTTCTTGACGATAGAGGACTGGTTTAAACGCCTGTTCACGCTACAATATATACTTTGCCTCACAAGCTTCATAAATTTGCCATCAAAGTTAAACTTATATTTTGCTGTTCATGAAGATCCCACCAGACGCCTTATATGTTTGACAGGCCTTGAACTAGATTAGAATCATTCTCAACGAGTGTTATGATATTTGTCCAAGAAAGTTTAGTTGATCATTCCCATCAATTGAACATCACTCCTTTTTACTATGTAATTCCTACTCGTCGTTTTTTTTGTATGTTTATAGGATGTTCACAGAATCCTGCAAGAAGCTGAGGATCATGAAGAGTTCAGATGCAAATGGTCTAGGTAATTACATTTTGCTCTCATACATCTGAGAAATGCATTCGATTTTGTTTACTACATCGACTACTTCCAAAATGAAATGTCCCAAACTAAACTACGCGAGAATGAATGTTATACTATACAACATGTAACATATAGTATATGTCCTGTTACCTGCAGCTCCATGAGCCACGGAGAAGTGCAAAGATCGTTAGAATCTGCAGTACTTTCGCTGCAAACATTCAATCAATTCTCTACAAGCAATGAGAAGTCGAAATTCACATGTTTCTTCTTATACATATCAAGGTAGATGACCAAATCTGGATTTGAAGATCGACGCCAGGATTTCGAGTTTTTTCTGTCTTAGAAATCTTTAGTGTAACTATTTGTGTTACATATATATTCATAATATGCAAGAGTTCCAATATATAGCCAAGTAGGTATGTTGTGCTTTTTTTTTTCATTCTGTATTGTTACTGCTTGAGTCTTCAAGGCTTATGAAATAATATGTAAATGGTCTCACTTTTGTTTATAAAAGTCTCTTTGTATGTGCATCTCGATTAAATTCACAGAGTACCTATTACCTCCCACCAGCATTGGTATCGGTATTTTGATATGTTTTTTGGTTGTAATAAAACATATGGAGAAGAACTCGGATAGTGTTCATGAATAATAAGCTACGTAGAATGAAGATAGTATCAAGTCTCGCTTGTTAATAATTTAACATACACCTACAATTTTTTTCGATCTTTCTGAATAACTTAACAAGATAGATAGAATGACGATTGTATTAATGTTATATACCTTGTGGACGTAAGACCTAATTTAATTTGATAGGTAGAACGAAGATAGTACTAAAAGTATGCCCTTGTAGCATTTCATTCTTTAGGGTGTATAACATCGATCTACGTTCTACGTTAAAAGTTCAAGATCATACATTTCCGAGGTCAAGTTAATTATTAATTGGTGGTTCTAGTAGTCTAAATTTCTCAACTCAATTAAGGCCCAGTAAAATCCATATCTTTAGCCCACTGAAGAAAGCCCAAAAACCCTAAACTCAATCCACTAAATATATTTATGTTTGTGGTTCGATTTGGTTCGATTATTATGTATTTAAAAGTAAATCGAATTAACTAAGATGATTTTTAGCTTGAAGCTTTGAAGTAACACAACATTATTATAAACACTTGTTGGGAATTTTTAATTTAACCAAGTTAGGATGTTAGTATAGATCTTGCAATTTGACAAATAAACAATGTGAGACCATATATTCTTTCACCTAGTAGAGGATTCAAGATTTAAAGTATGTAGATTTCTATAACGACTTTAAGTAAATATAAATAATTGAGTGCATATTCAAATAGTTATAGGTATTTTTTTTGTCTGAATTTCTATAATATGTTCGTTTTAGGTTATCCCCCAATAATGTCACCTTTTTATATAAATGAAATATAATTTATAGTTAGACAAACAGCATCTAACACTCATCTTTCAGTCTGACAAGTTTTAAAAGTCATTCATTCATTCGTTTATTCATTTTGAAATTTCATGCCTATATTATTTAAAAAACAGTTTAAATTAAACCGACCTCCAATCAAGAGGCCGTTTTTTTACCCTTTTTTTCCCGTAGAGTTGGCATTATCAAAAAATTGAGACGGTGGGAGTATTAAATTTTTCAAGTGAAAACTATTGGATTCACGTGAATTCAATAATAGATACTCTAAATCCGCCCTTAGCTACAACTTCCCTCATACTAATATGCCATCTGGATGAGCTGCATGAATATTGAGTTTTCATAAGCAAGTTGGCTAATATAACAAATACAATTTGCTAATAATCAAATTAAAATCTACAACAAATATTTCATATTATTCAAAAGCTTAAAGTACATATGGAATATATGTTGAAAAAAACAAACAATATGTCCATCATCAAGTGTTACAATATAGTACATTAATTCCCAATTTCAAATATAATTACTAAATATATCCCACATGTTCAATAAAAATATTAATGGACCTAGTTGGTTATTTTACTACCATCAATTATGAGTCACTCCATGTGTTAATGAGTCTTTCTTGATGTAAAAAATATATATATATACATATGACAGGCTTTTAGGAGTATACTACTTTGTTACATTGCTTTAGCAAAATTAATATATAAAAGTTTACTATATATGCATCACCTTTAACAAATTTGGTTTGCTTAACTGGTTGAACATCTTTATTATTAATTGATATGTTGGAAGTTTGAGTTACATATCGAAGGTAAGTGGAAATACTATTAATTCTTCTATTGGTGTGAAAAAGGAAGAAATAATAATACATAAACAGATAATCAGACTTGATTATACGGTTGGTAAGTAAGCATCCCAACTTTAAGTATGTATTATCTAGAACAACCTTAATTTGTCTTCAGTGTGTCAGTTGAACATTTCAACTTACAAACTAATTATCCTGACACCTTCAAAATTTATGTGCATGCCACGTCAACGTCGGGTGTCCACGAGTAACGAGACACAAGTGAAACGATTTGGACTAATTAGTTGTTTGTTGAGATCAAATTCCGATATCTAGATGTACACTCTTAAATTTGGAGTGCTTACTTGTCAAACGGAGCCAAGCTGAAGTGTATGCTTGTATATTATATCAAAGAAGAAGATATCCTAAGGGTGTGTTTGGTATAACAGAAAATGGTTTCCTAAAAATAAGGATGTAGTTACTTACCTATTTTCTAGTTTTTGGTAAATTACAAAAGATATTATTCCAAGAAAACACTAAAAAGATGGATGACAGTTAGAATGATCGAGGTTGGATGTGTGAAAAGACAATCAACATGAAATGCAACTCATTAAAACCTAATTTAGAATTAAAAATTTATTAATTTTTATAACAACCTCACGTTAATATACAATAATAACTTATTTCACATTCAATTATTTATAAATATTCAATTTATAAACATAGTTCGAACAAAAGCTATTGGTAAAATGTCACATTGCACTTTGGATCCTTGTGAAACTTGTGTTAAATCATTTTCTTGATTTTTGAGAAACATTTTGACCAATTAAACACAATTTATTTATTTTTAATAAAACACATCCTAATTGATAACATACATTTGACCAAATCTGCTAAATTATATGTGCATGCTTTGAGTACTTTTTAATATTTCTCAAGTTCATTGATTATTAATTGTTTGATCAATTTAGTGAGAAGCTTAGCTTAGTTAATTAGCTAAAATTATTCTATCGATATTGCAGATGTTGATCAAGGGAAGTTCTTTTTTTAATCGTGAATTAATAAGAAATTTATGTTTTAAAATATGATTTTCTTACTTAATAAATCGACTTAATGGGAAAACACATGGTGGACAATAAATTATTACTGAAATACGAAGAAGCTTTCTAATTTTCTCGTATGCGTGTATTACTTTTTTTTTTTTTTCTCAGTGATTCAAGCAAAATATATGTGGAAAAAATAATTGAACATTTTTAGTAGGAAATTTTAATAATAAAATAATTTTTAGTGAAAATAGTTTAAAATCTCGTTATTATTTATCAAAGATCTCAGATTTGAACTCTGAAAGAAAATCTCTAACTTGCTACAATTACTAGTATTATATGAGTAGTAGTTATTTACGAAAAGTATTTCTCACATGATTTTCCCCAAACCAAACACTATATATCTTCATTTCTTTATTTTTGAAAATGTCTTCATATTTCAATATATCATTGTCAAGTGTGGTGCAGTAAATGTGGTTACTTCTTTTTTTATTGTAGGTTTCGGATTTAAATTTGAAGACGAAAAATCTCTGATAGGGAGCGATTTCTTTAGGTCATACGTATCCCAAATTTGAAATAGTCGGATTTCAATATGAAAATTGTACACTAAATGAATAATTGAAAAAAAGTTAAATATGTCTTTCGGTTATTTTCTTATGATTGAAGGTTGTGTTTAAATCCTTTGAGAATGAATTTTTTAATGAAAACACCGTTTTATTAAATTTAAATTTAATCAAATCGTAACGAAAATTATACTGGACCACAAAAAAGAGAAGCATCTTAACGCGTAGATGATGACTTTCTTTGTGGTTTCCAAGATTCCATTTTTATTTGTTAATTAATTACGAAACAAGAATACATATATAGGCTCTCTAGTACATTAAATTAAATATTTTAATTTTCTTTATTTATTTATTTAATTTTGGTCAATGCAAATGAAAATATTAATCTTCGATTCTATAGCTACTAAAGTAATTAAATATATTAATGCCAGCAATCCTAACAAAAGAGATCTAGGAATCTCTTAAAATCCTTAGAATTAATAATGCACTAAATTATTTCTCTTCATTGTTATATATCTAATATGATCATCACACGTTTCCACGGAACGGGTAAAGTTTCTCTATCCTTAATTATAAATTTTGAACTTATACTTCGAATATAAAAAAATCTTATTATCAATCATTTAACACATATTAATTTAAATTTATTAAAAATTATTACGAATATCAGACATTTAAGTGCGAAAAAAATAATTATATATACTCCCACGTGATTCCACCAAATTCAAGTCCTATCAATGATCCAAATGACTATATATATATATAAAAAATATTTTTGTTTTTTGCTCGATATTTGGAGTTTGTATTAGTGTTCTGATTAAATTCAGCTCGCACATTATAATATTTATTTAAAAAATGACGCTCTCAATAAAATTTTCTCTATATCAAAACTCGAACCTGAAACCTAATTAATAGTGAAACAGTCCCACTACAATCCATATTTGATATATACTAAAAAATAATAATATTATTTCTTCATTAGCATGCAAATCTTGTGGATAGCCTTATGCAATATTCTTGTCAAATGTGGTGGGCGTGGGGTGATGTGTTTGGGAAATAAACAAAGTATATTAATTTATTTCTGGAGAATTATGTTTCTTTTATTTTTGGTGGTCAATAAAATATATATTTAAATATTTCGACAATTAATTTCATAATTTATAGCCACCTTTTCAACTAATATAAAAATATATTCTGAATAAACAAACAAAAAAAGTCCTATACTGATGATAATTGAAAATTAAAAATTCTTCCAAATTCAACTGTTAGGCACCAATTTTTTTGTTCAAACACCAAATGCCTAGAGAGAATGAAAAAAAATTGAATTTTGAAAAAAATAATAATTTGAATTAGATAAATAATTACAAAGCTTTTGTCGTCTATAAAAATATAAGGTTCAATCGTATTAATGATTAAAATTCTAGTTGCATCTCTGGAAAAACTCTAGACAAAGCTAAAGCTCTTGTAACCGGTGTGTTCAATAGATGAAAACATTTTTAGAAAATATTTTTCAATTTTTTCATATTTGCTTGATTAAACAATTTAGAATATTTTATTTAGAAAATCAAATTTTCTTTAAAAATGAGAAAAATGACTTTCCGAGAGAAACTAAGGTAACCAAGTTCCACAAGTAATATTTTAACTCTGTATTTATCTAGATTATATTGTATATAATTACTTTTAAGTTTTTTTTTTTTACGTGAACAAAAATATAAAAATAAAAATTTTACTTATTTTTTTCAAAAAAAACATTTTCCATACAAAATATTTTTATTACGATCCAACAAACTACAAAAATTTTCTACTATATTTTTTTGCTTTTATGCTCGACAACATCAATTCCTAATCACTAATAATTGTCTATTCATAGTGCAGGTGAACTTTATTTCACTTATATAACCACTTTTTATTAGTTCATTGAACTAGACCTAAATTATATTTTATACAACATATATCATTGTGTTTTTATTTTATTTTATTAATAAACACACACTAAGATAACATTTTTTACAATAATTATAACACATTAACAATGGACTAGGGAGCCAAAAAGTGGACCTCAACATCACTAATATTTAGTCCTTCAAGAAAAATATTGTAATTCCAAAAAAAAAATTATGATTTTTTTTAGCGATTGAAATTATCCCATCGTTAAATCATATTCGTTTTTATATATATATATATTTGGAACTTATATAAATTACTTAAAGAATTAACAACTTATAATGGAGGTTAGAAAAAAAAAGAATTAACAACTTATAATGGAGGTTAGAAAAAAATAATGTGGGATAAAACTTAGACCAAAATAATTCCTTTATTTATTTATATTCGACTATACTTTGAAGTTACAAATTTCCTATTTTATACTGATTTTTTATTGAGTTTGAATAATCAACTTTTGATAATTAATTAATTGGTGTGACTATATATATGTGTGCACACACACTGAAGTCAAATATTAGGCATAATATTTCATTTTCATTTTAAGTTTTACTAGTCAAACTTCAATCCCAATGTGTAAATAAAAAAACATAGTGTCTTCTAGCACTCATCATTTACAAATAAGTGTATATCTTCATTTAACATTAATATATATGAATTGAAATGGAATGATTAAAATTTATTATTTTTAATGATGTTTTGTATTTGAGCTTTTGGAAATTGAAAAATCTTATTGGCGCACTGGTCTAGAAATATCTTGTAATATGCAAAATCAAATTTACTTCAGTACTAGCTTCGAACATCGAGTAGGAAAAAAATATATGATTCTTGATATATATATATATATATATATATATATATATATATATATATATATATATATATATATATATATATATATATTGCAATCCTAAGACATTACTAATTCATCACTTTGTATATTATAATTAATGGTTAATTGTTTCCTAAATATGTGTGGTTTTCTTGCTTCCTAGAAAGATACTACTACTCTGTCTCATTTTATATGTCATTTTTTGAATTTCAAGAGTCAAACAAGTCTATCTTTGATCGCAATTTTTTTATAGATTTTATAAACATTTTGAATTATCAATTATTGTGATTCATAGTACTTTTTACGTAGTTTACAAATATATAAATTTCATTTCAAAAATATTGAAAATTTCATGCGCAAATTTAAGACCAAACTTAAACTGTTTGGCTCTCAAAACATAAAAGGAGTCATATAAATTAGGACAGAGGGAGTATTACTATATAACTATAATTATAGTTCAAAGATTATGACCAATCAAGATGATAATCTTTAATTAGGTTGTAGTAGAAGCATAAATTCCCTAATATCAAGAAAAAAAATTAGTAGTATATTACTAAAGTTTTAAAATAGGTTTATTGTCATTACGTTGATTAGCAGACTAAAGCAAAAGAAATAATAATTATTGATAAGTGAACTAGACAACACTCGATTACATGCTAATCTTAATTTTCGCCTTCATATCTTTCTATCTAGGGTCATGTCCTTAATCAGTTGTTGATGTCTCATCCAATCTCACCTCTCTCCGAGATCTTTTGGTTTACCTCTTCTTATACCCACTATAGTCAATCTCTCACACCTCCTAACTCATTTATACATCTTCTCTCTTCACATTATTAAATCATGTCAGTCTCGTCTCCTTTATCTTGTCAACCACAGAGGTCATTTCCACATTATCCAAACGAGCTTCATTTTTTATCCTATGTCTTCTAGCATACTAATACATCCATATATCTCAACATCCTCATTTCTACCACTCTCATCTTTTGAACGTAAAAGTGATTGACCAGTCAATACTATGTGCGCCCACCTCATACAACATAGAGGACTTCTAATATAGTTATTAGTATTCTTACATATATTTAATTTTTATTTTTATTTGACACGTTAATGACATGTATTGAATTAATTTAAAAGAAATAATGAAAATTCATATAATCAATCTTAATTTATTTGTATTAAGACACTATTATTGTGTTATTGTTACTATATATATGAATTAGTATAACATGAAAAAGATGATGAATAAGTCCTTAACAAATCAAATTATTTGGAGAATATTGCCTAAAAATATTATTTTATCCCTAGAATTTCTAGACAGAAAGGAAATTTCAATAAAGGTCTCCTTTTTTTTCTTTTTTATTTTTGTGCTCCAAAATCACAATAAAATATTTACTTAAAAAGTATAAACATAAAAAGTGGATTAGCCTAGACATGTAGAGCCCAAAGTTTGTCTCATAAAGTGTAATTAATACTTTAATAGCATTGGAGAATCACCTTACTTTCATTCATAATCACTATTAAAAAAAATATATGGTTATGCAGAACCTAATCTTTTTTTATAGCATTAAAAACATAATAATTACATTAAAGGATCAATAAGTACAATAATAAATATTAAAATATAAATAAAGCAATCGTAGGAGGAAACAAAGGGATTATATGTTGATTAGGTGGAGATTTGATGTAGTTGTTAGTAGTGATGATTCGATTTTCTAGCAAATGAAAAATATTAAGAATATAGCATTTTTTCGTCCGTCGATTATGATAAATTTTTATTTTAGATTCTACAATATCTGATTAAATATATTAAATCCTTATTTTGTTGAATCGCACACTCATTCCTTTATTTTTGAATATTCACATATCTATACTTGTTAATTGTTCCACAACTTAATTATATGTGTTATGTCAAAATTATATTAGTACTCCATAATATTTACGAAAATATAGTTTTTTAAATAAATAATATATTTTCTACGTGAAGGGACACACACATTTTAATTAACTAAAGATTAAATATACTAAATCATAGTATATTGTTATATATTATTACGCTTTTACTAGCGTATTCCTGATTCACTATAAGAAAAAACTGTGAATTACATCAGGATTTTTCTGGGAATTAGAATGAAAATTTTACAGGAAAATAAGTTTTTAATATTTTGATAGTAATCCCAGTAAAATCCCCATGTAATTCACAGTTTATTTTGTAGTGATTCTAGAATTACTTGTTGTTTTCTGCTTCAATTACCATATTATTACTTAGTGTTTGTTACTGCTCTCTTCTCTATTGTGTTTATAGTATACAATTATTTTATCGATATATTTGTTTTACATATTTAATTCTGATGTGCGTAATTACTTAAGTCATAAGTCTATTTTAAACAAATTTTTTTAATTTCACACAAATAAAAATATGACGATATACATATCGTTCTTATCAGATTTTACTATATATGTTATTATTATTGTTCATATATATATCATAAAGACCAAAAGCAAAGTCTTTTGTTATCAATAATTTAGGGATTTGAAATAATAATATCCTAAAATATTAAGTAGGAAGGATATTAAAAAAACAAAGGCAAAAACAAATAGTGGAAGAATATCTACTGTAGATTTGTGGGCACATGCAAAACTACAGTATATATTACTCTACAGGATTTGCTAAAACAAAATCCCTTGGAAAGAGAAAAAAAATATATATTTTTAAAATATAAGAAAAGAGAATAACACAACACTTCCATATCAATCCAACTAGACACCATATCAACCATAATCTAATAAAATAATGAAATTATAGTTAATAATAATGTTGTTAAACTAATCAAATTCTCTTATAAAGGCTTGAGGGTCATTGTGTTTCTTCATGTCTAGGGAATACATTTTTATGAATTTATGTTGTGTTCCCACTTCTAGAAGTAAATTAAAGTATTCAGAAATTGAAGTTTATTAATTTTTTAAATAATATTAAATTAAATCCTCATCAAGAAGGATAGAAAAGTAAAAACAAGTTTCGTTTATATTGTATAATCAATAGACTGTTTTATTAAAAGAGAAGTATTGAAAATACCTTTAAATTTGATATAAATTATTATTATCGTTCTCGGACTATTGACAACCTTAAAAGTATCTGATCCTCTACTTGACTAACTTAAGTATATACATCCTCGATTTGCTACATGCAGGGGCGGGGCCAGGATTTTTGATAAGAGGGTTTAACATCTGAAAAAATAGACATACGAAATAGCTGAAGGAGTTCGACATCTACTATATATACCTAAAAAATTATTTTAACCATATAAAAATAATATAATTTTCCGCCGAAGGGGGTTCGGATGAACCCTTAAACACACTGTGGCTCCACCACTGGCCACATGACATAATTAGTTGTCTCAAACTCTTGTAAGAGTGAGCATGAAACTCTTAATCAAAAATCGAGAGAAGTGTAGAAAACACCTTAAATTTGACGAGAATTTAGGGGTGTAATTTACTCATGTTGCAAGCTTGAGGGTGTATTTAAGTTCAGTTAGTAAAGTAAAGTGGTGTTTTTAAGGCTGTCAATAGTTCATGAATGAAACTAATAATTAGCGTTGAATTTAGGGATATTTTCAATACTTCTCTCTTTTATTAATGAGTTTTCAATAATTATTTTTTATTTAATAAATTTCTCAATATAATTACAAAGGTCTCCGCTAAATTTACTGAATTTCCGACAAAAAAAAAATTAGTTCATAAAATTATTAATAAATATTTTGTACCTTAATTCTTAAACCTCAATATAAATTGATATTTGGCTTAACTCAAAATCATATTCTAATCGAGTTGAATTTTTTACTAGATTGAATTTTCCTTTAAATTTACTTCAACCTTAAGCAAAAAAAAAATGACATCATTTTAAGAAATTGATTGGTTTGTTTTTTTGTAATTTATTGAGTTCACATGTGTGTTTAACAAATGAGATTATTCTCTCTTTTTTCACAACAAAACAACTCATAATATATGACCCACAAATTATAGCGTGTAACAGCTCGATTTGATATGGTTTTGCATGCCAACTCCCCTATCCTTTTGATTTTGGAAAAAATTTATTCACGCTCAATATTTATATATTAATATTCTTATTATTATATATCTGAATACAAGATACTTATCTTGACGATATATCAATTGATTTTAGCATTACTAACATTTAACATAGTGTAATGAAATGAATAAGTTTTCGACACCTTTACTTATAAAGGTTGTGAATTCAAAACCTAAAAACAAAATAAATATTTCTAATAATAAATCGTTTCCAAATAATTAATCTTACTCGATGTAAATGTGAATTAGTTTGGTGCAATATATTTGTGTAACTCATTTTATTTATTTATTTTTGTTTTAATGGGACTAATAAATATATTCTCACCGACATAACATATTTTTCTCTTATCCATGATTAGGTTATTTATATCATTATTTTATTTAATTTTTACTCTAAGTTAAATTACTTAGCTAATTTGATGTAAATATCAGATGCATGTAAATATTGATTTACTCATCGATAGTATTTAGTATTAATATTAATACAGAAGATTCAACCTATTTCTAACACGTATATGAATATGAGATGCTTTATGTATACAGATGTCAGATTATGAAATATATTGTTACATTAATTACAATAGAAAAGAAGATCTTCTATAAGGTTACATATATAATTATTTCATCTCTTTCAGAAGAAAATCTCTGTGGAGATTTTTTTTGTAAATTTGATGAACAAGTACATTGAAAAAAGAACTTGAAAATCTACATAGATGGAAGGAAATTTTAATTTTCATTAATGAAAGAATCATTATTTTTATAATTATAAATTTAATTGCATCTTACCTAATTAATGATATACCAACCAAATTCCTATAGATTTTCTCCCAAGTTTTATCCAAAATACATAATTATGAAAAATATTATAATTAACATTATTAGGGGTATGAAGCACGCCACTTGTATTTTTTAAATAATTTTGTTTTGTAAATTTGAAGTTGATTAGGAGAATATATTTGTCTATTATAAGGTTAGGTTTGATGTAAAAAATAATGATTAAAGGTTAATTTGTCATAATAGGTTTCCTAGTATATTAAAAAAAATCATTACACTAATACATATATGATATATTATTTAACATAAACCTCTATTTTTTTAAAAGAAAAAATCTCATATTATAATTTCTAGCTTTAGCACAGTATACATAATTAATGAATTTCATTATAAACATTTAGTAATATTTTTTCAAACCAATTTTTATGTTATATTTTATCTTTCTATAGATTTTTTCACTAACACCAACATCTATTTCTATAATAATATTTTTTTTGTGGTAAAATTACCACTATAATACTAATTCTTTTAATCATATTTTTTTTTATCGAATGTTATATAGTATATCATAGGTGGTCACTATAAGTCAAAAAATAGAACGAATAAATTATTATAAAGAAATCTAGCTATATAATAAAATTTTAGATTTATTAAAAATATAAATATCGACCGTCGAATGAATTTAAAAGGGGGTGAGGAAACATGAGAGGTGAAGCGCGTTAATGGAAATATATGATTTAGAATTATTGCATTATTTTATGAGTTTATGATCAGAGAGACAATCACTATCAAAGTCTTGAGTCTTGACTAAGACAAAAAATAAAATAAAAAATAAATAAATAAAAATAATAATAATAAGCAATTTTATAGAAATTCACAAAAATAAGCTAGCTAGTAAAAGTAAAAGGTATAGGTCTCGAGTTTAAATTTTTAGGAATGCATTTTTCTCATTGGAAGTGTTGTTTTCACAAAATAAGTTTTATATATTCAAATCTGAATATCAAATATCGAATGAAAAATTTCAAAAAATGTTAAGGGTATAAGGTCTCATCTTTGTGCCCCGAATATTAGCAAAAATCATATTAGAGCTTCACGGGCCTCTCTTAAAAATAAATTATACAATGCGCGATTCAGATTTACTCGATCTTACCATGGAGATATTAAATAATAATAATTATTATTATAAAGGGTATAAAATCCAATAATATAAGGATAAATCAAATCAATCTCCATAAATCTATATGCAATCTCTTCCAGCTATGCAATTATTGTCATCTTTTTTTTAATTAAAAAAAAAACTACTCCTTTTGAAGATCTCTCTCTCTCTTTCTTTAATTGTTTTAGCCTTATAATGCTACAAATTTTTTGTGCTAAAAATCATCTCAATTCTTGAATCTTTCTTCTTTCTTCAAAAAATTCTCAAAGTTCCAAAAATTATTTTTCTTGATTTTTTTTTTTTAAAAAAAAAGAAAATATGGGGAGCAATTATTTTGGTGAATCAAACTTTGTAAATGAAAGATCATCTTCATCTTCATCAGGATCATCAAGAAAAAACAAGAAAAATAATTCAGAAAAACCAAACAAACAACCACAAAGAGGACTTGGTGTTGCTCAATTAGAGAAAATTAGATTGCATAGTGAAATGGGTGCTAATTATCTTCACAATAATAATCCTTATGCCAACAATCTCACTCAGGTAATTAAATTAACTTTTCACTAATTATCTTGTTTAATTATCTCTTCCAAAAAAAAAAAAAGTCTTTATTGGTGGATCTATTAATTTTAAGTTGTTATATAAAGTTTAATCATTTTTGTTTCTTCAAAAAGTTTAGTAGTAGATCTAACAAATAAGTTCATATGTTTAGGCTAAAACTTAGTAGTATATAATTCACTTTCTCATCGATTCTAAATTCATAACGTCTAAAGTTCTGACTCTGTCACTGCTGTACTCACTATCTCCTAAGTTTGTTTTCTTTTGAATTAGAATCTTGACCTAAGTTTTTCAAGATTTTGATGTAACTCTTACTTATATTTTTTTTTTTTTGGTGTGTGTGGATTTTGTGTATTTGCAGGAGGAAATGAGACTACAAGCAACATATTCATCATCTTCATCTTTTTCATACTCAACAACTTCTTCTACTTATGGTTTTCCCAACCACCAAGGCATTATGGTATGCATTTGAAATATATTTATTGGATATATGAACTATTTTTCTTTAGGATCTCAAAGTTTAGTTTTTTTTGTAAAAAAATAAATTATCATTCCAATAATGTGGGAAGATATCCCAAAACATTATATACTTGTTGTCCATATGTCTAGGATCATTTTTTTTGTGATTGTCTTGAATTCACTCTTACTTTATCTTAAAAGAGAAATAATGATCTTAGTGTTATTAATTAAAAAGAATCTGAATTCTTATGTGATAATTAATCCATATTAACCCTAGATATACATATACATACTTAGATTTCTACATTTTGTTTTCATAGACTTTTCCATACAGTATATAGAAAAATTGGACCACTAATTTTGTAGCAAAATATATAAGCAAATTGATTTTAAAAGAATCTATTTCACCGAGTAGTATTAATTTCTCCCTTTTTAGAATGGCTCTAGTGGCTACATTTATGTTAAGTCTAGTCGATCGGGCCGTTGTACCTCTTTGAATGAGTAAATTGTGAGAGATAATTCTAGTATGTGTATTTGGAGGAGATTTATACACTTCTACCTTCATTTTCCCTCTTTATTAGGGGTACTTCATACTCTCTTTTTTCATTTTATGTGTCTTAATTTGATTGGACATAATTTTAAGAAAGAATGATTTTTAAATCTTGTAATCTATGTACAATTTCATTTTATGTGTCTTAATTTTATTGGACATAATTTTAAGAAAGACTGATTTTTGAATCTTGTGACCTATGTACAGTTTCATTTTATGTGTCTTGATTTGATTTATCACAAAGTTTAAGAAAGTAATATAGAGTAATGAATCTTGTGACCTATGTTCAGTGTATCAAAATATGTTTTAATCTTGTAGTCTTTAAAGAGAATTACTGTATATCGAAAGTAATATGCTTTCTTCTTTTATTTTCTTGAAAATAAAATAGAATTAGAAGTGTAAGAGACATAAATTGAAATGTAGAGAGTATTTATTTCCACGTAGTTGTCTGTATGTGATCTATAGCTCATATGTTTGAGCCGTGAAAATAACCAATAACCTTCTGATACGACTATTCCCCATACCCTACGTAAATATGTGATGTTTTGTGTATCGAACTGCTATTTTTATTGCCTTTTCACTTCATCTACAAAAAATTTCAGATGGGAATGAGTGGCATTGAAGGAGCAAATATCAGATATGGAGATTCTCAACCAAGTTCTAGACCAAGGTACTTAATTATTGCTTATTTCATAATCAAGGAATATTAATAATTTAATGAACAATTTGAACTGTTGATCTCACAATTTACTTATTAATCTCCATAAAATATTGTCAATTGTACTTTGAAAAAAATGATTCTAATTACTTTTGTGGTTAATTTCAGTACATGGCATCCTGGCACAGTATATGATCCTCAAGTGTATGCTCAACCTAATATGACTAGACATCACCACAACATGCAAATAGAGGTATTTTACTTGCTACTTTATTAATTCCATGTTGCACAATTTGCATGTTTTTTTTTTGGGAAAGAGGGAGTTGGTATTCACTCCGACGATCTGACTAATCAGGATTCGCATTATATAAATTAAAGGGGAAATACATAATTTTATTTTATTTTTCATTTTGAGGCCGAGGGCTCAAATTCAATATCTCTGGTTAAAACACTAGTAGACAATCTCTTTTTTTGATGGATTTTGTCAGAATGTGACTTGTCAATAAAGTTCCTGACAACTTTTCTTAAATAAAAAATCCTTATCGACGAGCCAAATTCTGAAGTGTGGATTGGTTACTTTTCTATCAATGTAATTGAAATAATGTCATCGTCATAGAGTTTCAATTTTCACTTATAAACCTTCATGCACGACAATGTCCTTAAATTTACCTGTAAAATTTGAAACTCCATAACATTCTACATTTCAATTGCACGAGTAACAAAGTGGTTATTCGTGAATTTTATCCCAACACAATCCTTGATATGTTACAATTAAGTTAACATTAATGCAATAATAAAATTGATTGTAATTTTTTTTATTTTTTTTATTTTATAGGATTCAATGGAAAGGAGGAGAAAAAAAGATAGAAGTGACTCTATTGGTTCAAATAGTCAAAATTCTGAATCAAATGGCTGTCAAGATTTAGATTTGGAGCTCAGACTTTCTCTTTGATTTTACTACTATTATATTACTATGGATTTGAATATATCTTATGAATACTAATTAGTTAATAGTGTTCTAAAAAAGAAAATAAAAAAAATTAGAAATCACCCTTTGGTTTGTATTTTGAAAATGTTGCACAAATTATTATGAGCAACTTATTGAAATTCACTAGTTTTTTTTTGTTTTTTTAATTAGAAAAAGCAAGTGTAATTGAAGGGAATTGACTTTCCATTAAAAAAATAATTGGAAAACAATATCCATGGGATGTGTTATAATTCCATTTGCAATGGAAGGAAATTGTACAAATGATCCTTTTTGTGGCTACTATTTAAATTATGAGACTTGTTGATTAGTTTAAATTAATTTGTCTTAAAAAAGAAAAAGAATTCATCTAATTAATTTCTTTTAAAGGGGTAAATTTCACAAATAATCACTTTTTTCGGTTTTTGTAATGGAGAGATAATCATTATTATAGAATATTATCATGAAATTATTTTTTGTGGAATTTGCAATGCGATGAAAAGGGTTACTTAAAAAATTGGTCTGTAAACGTTATTTCTATCCTTCGAAGGGAAAATTTTAGTTGATTGAGTTAACACAGACAAAATTCAGTAATAGCTTCTAAAAAGGTCATATGAAACAAATAATAGCATGTCATTGGGGGTGGTATATGAACGTAAAAAAAAATATTTCATACATTCATGTCATCTGTTAATAGTTGAATCATTTTAATGAATGACACATATTCAATCTGATTATTCAAAATTGGCTATTTGATGATATATTATTTGAGTTCTTTTTCGGTTGTTGTGAATAAGTAGGGATAGAGCTAGAAGCCGATGTACGAATTCAATCAAATATATAGTAACTTTTGTTCACATTTTGTATTTGTATTAACAAAATTCATCAAATATATACGGACACTTGATAATACTATTCTTAAATTTTAAATCCATATAATTTAGATTCTGACTTCGCGTCACCAAATAAGTACAAGTACTCTAGTTAGAATCATAATTCCAATATGTTTTTTATCATCAACAAATCACTATTATTAAACAGTATTCAACTTTATTAAAAGAAGGTATAGGGGACATAAAATAAAAGTGGATAGCTAGACTAATTTGGTGCTATGTTGAAAATCAATATTCTTCCCCATTAGGTAAAAAAATAAAGGGAACAATTTTTTCTTTATTTCCTCATTTTTTGTATGCATCTTTATGGACTTTTTTTTTAGTGTTAAGATGTTTTTTGATATGGTACAATGTATGAAAATAATCATGATTGGGAACATATATCAATTATAAGGTTAATAGTGTCTAGAAGCTAATTAGATATACTATGATAGTCACTATAGGAAAAGATAAGTTAAAAGAAAATTGTACCTTATTCATTATGATATGATATATAATTGAATTCAAGAAATACCAATTCTTGACAATCTTTATATCTTGACTTATAACTAGAATTAGATTAGATTTTGTATCTGATATATGATCCCTTTTAATATAATTTTCTTTTGAGTTCGAAAGTGATTAGGGTGTTACGTAAAAGCTTACAATTGCAAATCATATGATTGATAAATCAGATGATAAATGAATGTATACTTAAGACATGTTACTAATATGGTTTGGCCAAGCAACTTATATATTATAAAACTAATATTGAAAAACATAAATATATTGAGAGAAAATCTTCCTATAGACAAACTCGATCTCTAAACGATTACATTGTGGATACTATTGTTTTGTTGATATGAGAAGAGAAGTCTTCAATTTATAGAGTTCCAAACTTTCCCTCTAAGAAAAGAAGGGAAATAGACCTGAAAAATACTTCAAACTTTGATCAAAATTACGGTTACGATACCAAACTTTTCAGAGGACCTTTTACCCTCTGCAGTATTCAATAGTATAATTTAAAGGTATATATGTGTCCACATGGACATCATAAATATTGTATTATTATAAATAGTAACGTGTTTACATGGGCACATATGTATCTTTAAAATAATCTATTAAATCGTGCTGGGATAAAAGGTCCTCCATAAAGTTTGATATCGTAACAACAATTTTGATCAAAATTAAAATATTTTTCAAACCCTTTTCTTGGAAAAGAATGAACCAAATATGGAAGATTAAACAAGACGTTCGTTTCTTCACATCCCCTCTCTACTTCATTATGCTATAACAATTTCTTAAAATTTTATTTATTCGATATTTAAAATTTACTAAATTGATTAATTCATATTCATCTTGTGTATGATTTCCTAAAGAAGAAATAAATTTATATATATATATGTATATATATATATAAGAATATGAAATCTTAATTTGATTACATGGTAAGGACTTTATACATTTTTTTTTTTCTATCCGATATTTGATAGTTACATTGAATTCAAACTAAATTCAGATAAAAGTAAAAAAAATTAGGACTTCCTATGAAAGACGATTTTTATACAGTAGATATTAGGAATGAGATTCCACATATCCTATTAACACTGAAGAAATTAATAAACAAGCAATAATTCTTGATTTGGACCAGATAATTAAGATCACAACCCTTAATGGTCTGTCAGGCATTTAAATTTGCTAATTAATGTGAGTTTTGATTGTGATATATAATTGACTAAAGTTAGTTCCATGTTGCACTTAATTAATTAATTAGCTTTACATAGTAACATGTCGGACTTGGTCAACACTTGCCATTTCCATGCCTTCAATTAAAATAATCTCACTTTGAAATCAATATTATATATATATATATATATATATTCGATACTTATATCAAGATCGTACTAAATTTGAGAAAATTAATATAGGATATTAGAGTATAATTATAAAATATAGCTATAGTTTATGAATTTACAAATTATTGTATCAAGTAGAAAAGTTGGATTTGTGTTTAGCATATTTTGCTACAAAACTCATAATGTAGGTATGTACGTTTCATATTTTCTTTTTTGAAAATATAGATGTATATCAAAAATACAATCTAAGCATTTGTCATGCCATCAGAATCTTAATTCGAATTCACATATTATAAGATTCATTTTTTAAGGACGACGCTTCTAAGATAATTATCTTCATTCTCAAAAACTCGAACACGAAACTTCATATCAAGGGCGAAAGGATTGTAGCCAACCCAACACCCCTATATATATTTGTCACGGTCAATTCACTAGTGATATTGTCTACTCTAGATCTAGCTAGACCTCCACAATTTTAAAACTAATACGTTACTAATGTTTCTCGTATATTTTATCGATAATGAGACTTCTTATCTTAAGCCGAATGTCACAATATGCTTTAATGTCATTAATCAGAAATCAATTTCATAAGATTTGCATGAGCTGTATGCTACTACTACTATATATAATTATTATGTACTCATATTTCGAAACAGATAGCCAGTATATATGCTGACTTAGAGAAGATAACAAGAATGTAAATTTCCATCTCTTTAATTATTTAGATATTTTTATAACAATCATTTTTATAATATTATTTTATTATAACAGACAAATTTTCTTGTAAAATTAATATTTCATATCATTTTATATTATATATCATTTATAATAACAATACGTTTTTAAAAACAACGTTATTATAAAAAAAATGATTTTATGTATATGTTGTTAAGCTCTGGCGGAGCCAAGTTTAGGAGTTTGGAGGTTCTAAAATAATTTTGTTTAGCGGTTCACATGTTAATATACATATATTTATTTAATTTTTTAATACAAATATAAATTTTACGAAAATACTAATGAATTCGTACGAATCCATGAAATCCCACCTAACTCCGCCTCAGTGTCCAAGACTTGTAAGCTTGGTATTTTTTCCACCCATCTATGTAGAAAATCTAACATTGGTTTGTTGTTGACAACATCTTCATTACTATGCAAAGACAAATCTAAAATTTAAATTTTATCAATTTAATTTTTTTTATTTATAGATATTTAACATTTAACTTATTGTACTATTAAAACTATAAATTAAGACATAATATTGAGATTTAAACAAAAAATTTAATGTAATTATTTATATTCATTGTTGAGAGGTTGGGCCATGTTGATGATCTTATCATTTGACTCGTTGAGATCCAATCATATTGACCCAAACAAGTTTCGGATAGGTTGAGTTCTGATTCGTCTATTAAATTAATTCGATTTAAATCTTTTCAAATTTAACGCAATCTGCTTAGTTACCATCTCAAACTTTTCTCTTGATATAAAAAATATAATGTCTCTTGCTAACACATATGTTATCAGTAAGTAATAGAGGTATCGAGTATGAGCATATGGAAAAAAAATCTTATTAGGAGCGGTGTCCTTGGCCTTATAATGAAGGATCTGAATATAATCCGGCTTCAATACGGATACGATTAGTTCATACTCAATCTTGCTTAATTAGTCTACGATTTATGAATAAATCTAGAATATAGTAGGTGGGCTTGTAAATTGGGCCTACAAATTCAACATTGTATTCCTTAGGTATCATTTGGGTTGGGCCACTTTTAAGAAGCCCAATTCAAATGACAATAATATTCCTTCGTCTCAATTTATATTACACATTTTTTTAGAAAAATAAAAGAAATTCCACCTTTAAATTCTCTTATTACCATTATCCCCTATTAGTTTTACAAATTCCCAAAATTCCTCATATTGCGCATCAAATTAATGTATCTTGCGCATCAGATTAATGTATCAGCGCATCAGATTAATGTATCTCGTGTATCAGATTAGTGTATCATGTATAAAATGTACATCGGATTAGTGTATCATGTAGAAAATAAAATGTATCTTACTTAACGATTGATGTATCTCGCGCATCAGATTAATGTATCAGCGCTTATATTATTGTATCGATTTGAGGGATTTTTGTAATTATAAACTTATAAGGGACAAATGATAATTTTGCCTTAAAAGTATGAGATTTCTATCCTTTGCATATCTATCCCGAATGACATATATTTAATTCAAATAATTTTATTTTAAATTTCTTATTTATCGTTAATAAATAATAATTTCTATATATGCATGTGTTAGATCACAAGCTTTAAAAATCTTTCAAACACCATATAACCATGTCGAAAAACAAATGTAAAAAGCAAAATTGTAAAATTATACCCAAAAAAGTGTGAAATTTAGAAGTACTAATTCAAAAGGTCGATAAGTAAGAACTTACTCTTACTCGATGATTAAAATAAATAAATAAATTTAACCTTAAAAAGTGAAATACAAATTGAAGTGATGATAATTATTTATACATCAATCATGATTAGTACATTACACATGTTATGCATTAGTCTGTTTGATGTAAACACCGAATATGGATAATGTGGCTGAGTTTTAATCTAAGAAGTAGATCGTAATTTCTATCATATCATAGAAAAATTGTGACATTTTTTTGTAATAATGTTTAAAAGTGAAAGTACGGAGTAAAATTATTGAAAAGAAGATGAGAAGGCATGATAAAAAAATAAACTTTCAAAATATATCTTTGTAATAATATCTTACACTCTCAAACTAGCGAATTTATAAATATAAAGTAGAAATAGACCATCGAAGTATTTAGGGCTCAGTACACTCATTGGCTAACAATTTATATAGTTCTATCAATTCAAAAAAATGCCATTAATTAAGGTCTGCACGTCTTAATTAATTAATTAATTAATTTCACCTAATATTACTTCTCATATTTTAGTCTTATGCACGTCATTCAAAACTCAAATTTAACTCTATACATTTTTAAAATTGTCATAATATTGGGAAGACCTTCACAAGCTACTTTAATTACATAAAATGTGTATTTAGTAATTTCTTTTCAAATTATTTGTCGTGATTTTAAAAAATAGATATCTTAAATAATTTGTTATTTTAAAATTTTAAGACAAAAGTTAACTTTTTACGATTGTATTCTTACTCGTAGTTATTCTTAAAGACTACAAACACCTCAATAGAATAAGTATATGAAGAGATATTATCTTGAGATATAAATGAGGGTACAATAGTCAAAATTCTCTCCTTATTAATTTTTTTTTTTAAAGAGCATGTAAAAGAAAAATACGACATATAATTTTAAACGGTCAAAATATTTCAACACACAATGGGATCCTCAAAACGCATATATATATATATATATATATATATATATTGACAGAGATAGAGCCAAAATTTTATTTTTGCGATAATTAAATCTTAGAGTGAAGACTTCATATATCAATTGGTAAAATTGGGTTTTACATTTCATATTTGTACATACTTTAAAAAGTTATTAAATACATATATATTATTTAAGCAAAATTTATTAGATTCGATCAAATCGTATGATCACACCATCATCAAACCAAAAGTGCACTTACTATATGAATTTTCGATATGCCTTATATTAAAGTTCTTCACTACTCTACTAGATTTTAATATACAATTTTATATAAGGTGTAAAACGCACCTTCAAAAGCTCGTCATTTCATTCTCTTTTTTTTTTACTTATTTTTATCAGTCCGCTCTCCGTCAAAAATATCACACAACTTTTTACATAATAGTGTAACCATAAATGTCAATCATCAAGTAAAAGTGGTCTCCTAAAATACTATATTAAACTTCAATTATCATCACAAATATTCTTTTTTTTTTCTTGCTAAAAAATACTAACAAATTAAATACAACATACATGTAACCAAATTTCTTGATTAATTTGCCAACTACATCCACACGGTATTTTGGAATGTCAACTTCAAACATGGTCAGCACAAAATTTATAAAAACAAGTTTACAATATAGTAATTGAAAAGTTCTTTTTTTATTATTTTTTTTGCTATATAAACCCTACATAGCCTAAGAAAAAATATACAATTTCCAAGTGTGATCACAATAATTAATTAAAAGATGGCAAAAATCATAGATTTTAATTCCTTGGTTTTGATGATTATTGCAACAATCACATTTCAATCATATTTAGCCAATGGATGGACATCAAGTAGCATGTATGTTAATTGGGGTGCTCATCATTGTAAACTTATAGGGGATGATCTTCAACTTGTTCTTGATAAATCTGCAGGCAAGTTACAATTTTTTTTGTGATATATTTAGTAATTTTATTTTTTTGTATATTACGCGTAAATTGTAAGATGGACAGGTTAGATTGAATTTGGACAGGTAGCACTACTAGTAATTTTGTATAATTAATTATAGAATTTGTATTTTTCGAGTTTACTAATTATTGTGGTTTGATTTAACTTCAGGCTCTGGTGCTCAATCAAAAAATTCATTTCTCTTTGGTAGCTTTGAAATGCTTCTCAAGTTGGTACCTAACAACTCTGCTGGAACTGTCACAACATACTATGTAAGTATACTTGTAATCAATTTTAAATTTTGTAATACACTGACAATATACAACGAGATGTGAACGTTATTTATATAATGGTGTTAATTTATTTTATCGTGACAGTTATCTTCTACCGGTACCAAGCATGATGAAATCGATTTCGAGTTTTTAGGAAATATATCAGGACATCCTTATATTATACACACAAATATTTACACCCAAGGTGTTGGAAATAGAGAGCAACAATTCTATCCATGGTTTGATCCAACTGCTGCTTTTCACAATTACACCATTCATTGGAACCCTAACGCCGTTGTGTAAGTCGATCTTTTCTGACAACTTCCTTTCATGGTTTACACATGACCTCACCACAAGTGCTATCTGACTAAGCACAAAATTATAAAATTATTTGAAACTTATGATCTAAAATATATGTTATAAATGACTTTTATCATATCAGATATGTAGTCAGAATTTGATGTGACGTTTTTTTTTTTCCAGATGGTACATTGATAGTATTCCAATTAGGGTTTTTAGAAACTACCAATCCAAAGGCATTTCATTCCCAAACCAACAAGGAATGGGAGTGTACACTAGTCTATGGAATGCAGATGATTGGGCAACAAGAGGTGGTCTTGTTAAAATTGATTGGACAAATGCACCATTTATTGCAACTTATAGAAATTTTAGACCTAGAGCTTGTTATTGGAATGGACCAATGAGTATTTCCCAATGTGCAATTCCAACAAATTCCAATTGGTGGACTTTACCTTCATACTATAAATTGAGTGCAAATAAAGTTGGTGAAATGATCTCAATTAGAAGCAAGAATATGATTTATGATTATTGCAAAGATGTGAAAAGATTCAAGGGAGTTATGCCTATTGAGTGCTCATTGCCACAATACTAGAAGGGCACGTAACAAATCGGAGTGACTTCACTATATCTGAAAGAAAGAAAAGAAGTTGTTTTGATCTTATCGAAGCAGCAGTGGAAGTTATATTTCTAAATTGTTATCGTTCTCCCTCTGGGGATGAATTATTTTTAATGTTTCTTTGAAATTCAAACATTTTGGTTATATTTATTGTATTTATTTTCTTTAATTATTTTGTTGTGTTGATCAAGAAGATCTTGTTGAGTTGATATTATTATGTATTTTATTCTTTAAAGTCAAAAAATATTGTTTTTATTCGGAATTTTTACATAATTATTACTCAGATAAAAAGATTATCTATCTGTTTTAATTTATAAAATTTGCTTATTAAAAAATTTGCACAATATAGTTATACAATAAGAATAATTAAATCACACTATCGTATCTAATTAATGTTTCTTTGAACTTTAATCCTTCAATATCTATCCATCAAATTTGGCCCAAAATAGCTTAAGGCCTCTTTTTAATCCAAAATATGATCGTTGGGCTATTTTAATATTTCAAAACTTGTTCCAATTTTTTTTGTATTCCATAAAATAAAAGTGAAACTTAACAAAATTTCATTTCTTTATGAGCTAATTACTTAGCTACGCTCTACTTTGCAATATTATGATATTTTTTTTGTAATTTTGGTGCGTTCAGATACATATATTTCAGAATATATCGTGTCAAAATTAGGTGTAATTTGTTTTAGATACATTGTATCCAAGTGGATTTGCATGTATCTGCGATACATAACACACTCGCCTCCTTCTCATCTCGCTTGCCGCTCTCTCATACATACGAATCACACCATATACATACAAATACATGAGCGAGATGAGGAGGGAGGGAGGCAATCGAGATGGTTATGTATTCAAGATACATATGAATCACATCAGAAACATGCAAGTACATGTATGTAGTGTGTATTTCGTGTGATTCACATTTATATGAGATACATAACCATCTCGCTCGCCTCCCTCCCTGTCTCGCTCGCTTCCCTCACTATTTTAGTGTATATGGTAACAAAAATACATGTATCTAGTTGTATCTTTTTCAATATATGATAGAAAGCTCTTAATTAGTGACAGTGCACGTAATTATTTAAACGTATAGATAAAATTAGTATATATGATTTAAATGTATGTCTAATAAGATAGTTTTTCCAAAATAAAATTTTTAAAACTCATTTATTATTTTCCCTTTTCTTTTTTTTAACAAGTATGTTTTTCCGTATTATTGAATATTCTTGATAGCTTTTAATACTTGTAAATACAAGTGCATGTTTTATGTCTTTTTTCTTTAGAAAAAGTAGAATATATATTTTGAAAAGTTATGTTAAATTATTTTGTATTAATATCTAATACTCTCAAGTAATCGAGACGAATTCAGACACATAAAATAAAGGTAGACAATCGAAGTATTTAGGAGTACGACGCACCTTAGTATCAATATTTTCATAGGCTAAACTATTTATATAGTTCTATCAATTCAAAGAATGACATTTTAAGGCCTGCACGTCTTAATTAATTAATTAAAATTAATTAGACCTAATAAATATAGTTATAAAGTCCTTGTAGATTTGATCACTTCTCATATTTTAGGCTCATGCACGTCATTCAAAACTCAAAATTCCAACTATCTATACATTTTCAAAATAATGTGACATAACTAGGGAAGAACTTAACAAGCTAGTTAGGTAATATGAGTATTTAGTACCTTTTTCGTTTCAAATTATCTGTTATCGTGATTTTTGAAAATAGGTATCTTAAATTATTTGCTATTTTAAAATTTAAGATAAAATGAATGAAATACGACAGATAATTTGAGACAAAGGGATTATGTCTAACATACAACAAGATCATCAAAGCTTATATGTATAGACAAAGGTGGAATCATAACTAAATTATAAAGTGACGACTTCAAGTGAGAAAATTGAGTTCTAAACTTCATATTTGTACATATTTAAAATTTTACGAAATAAAAATATATTGTTTAAGCAAAAACTATTGCTTAAAATTTAATCGAATCATATCCGAACTTCTAGCTGCACCCTTACGTACAAATTTCAATTTCACAACCTACGTGTGACATGTATTGTTTGTTGTGATCCAATAAACTCTTACAAATTTATCCTTCGAGTGACATTGTAATCGAACCAAAAATGTGCATACAATTTTAATTTTTAATATGCCTTATTAGTAAAGTTGTTAATTTTTCTCCTATATCTCAATATATAAAAGAAAAAATGACAAAAATCCCACTTTTAAGTTCTCTTATTATCGTTATTCCCTATTAGTTTTACAAAATTTTAAAATCTCTCATTTTCAAGCATCAGATTAATGTATAAGAGCATCAAATTAATGTATCTCGCGCATCAGATTAATGTATCTCACGCAACAGATTAGCGTATCATGTATAAAATGTACATCATATTAGTGTATCATGTAAAAAATGTAATGTATCTTAACTTAACGATTAATGTATCTCGCGCATCAGATTAATGTATCAGCGCTTATATTATTGTATCATTTTGAGGGATATATGTAATTATAAATTTATAAGGGACAAATGATAATTTTTCCTTAAAAGTAAGTAATTTCAGTCCTTTGCCCTAAAACTATATAAAATTCACTTTAAGTGTAAAATGCACCTCTTTTTTTTTCCAAAAGCTTGTCATTTCTTAATGTTTATTTATCAATAAAATAGTGTAACCATAAATGTCTATCATCAACTAAAAGTTGTTTCCCAAAATACAAAACATATATATTAAACTTCAATTTAAATAACTTGTAACCATAAACTTCAATCATCAATTTAAAGAAATGTTCAAACACCAACAAATGCAACATATACATGTAACCAAATTTCTTGATTAATTGTCAACTGCATCTACTTGGTATTAGTTAATATGTCAACCTCAAACATGGTCAGCAGTACAAAATACATAAAATTACACATACTAATTCAAAGTTTTTTTAAAAAAATAAAATAAAATAAAATTATGCTATATAAATCCACCATAGTCTAATAGCAAATGTACAAATCACAAAAAATAATTTTAAGATGGCAAAACTTATAGATTTTAATTCATTGGTTTTGATGATTATTGCAACAATTGCATTATTTCATACATATGTAGTCATTGGGATGACATCAAGTAGCATGTATGTTAATTGGGGTGCTCATCATTGTAAACTTCAAGGGGATGATCTTCAACTTGTTCTTGATAAATCTGCAGGTATAAGTTTTAATTTTTTTCGATTTTTCAAATTTAGTAACGGAGTCAGAAATTTATATATATGATGGGAATAATCCAAAAAATATAAGAATGTTAGCTTTGGGATTTGAATCTAGGACCAAAAATAATATTAGAACTCTTTACCCATGTACTAAAATCTTCTATTTATATTGACGCAATTCAATAGTTTATATACATAATATACAATAAAAAAATTAACCTATTTATATACAGTGTAATTTTTTCGACATTGGCTTTAGTCTTAACAACCAAGTAGCCACACCCTTGCTTCGATGATGATTGCTCTAGGTAGAGATAGATTCAGAATCTGGATATAATTGGTTCAAAATGAGTGTGATATGACTATATAGATATATATTTTGAAATTTATACATTGTGTACGCAATTTGAAAATAGTAGTCAGTACTTGAAGAATTTGCTCTAGATTCGTCTCTGACTTTTTAATTTAAATTTCAGGCTCTGGTGCTCAATCAAAAAGATCATTTCTCTTTGGTAGCTTTGAAATGCTTATCAAGTTGGTACCTAATAACTCTGCTGGAACTGTCACAACATACTATGTGAGTATACTTATATAACGTGACAAAATTAACCAACTTTAAATTTTATGCACTAATAGTATGTAATAAGATGTAAATTACATTGTTTGTGTAATATTTTTTTTTTAATTTATCATGACAGCTATCTTCTACCGGTACCAAGCATGATGAAATCGATTTTGAGTTTTTAGGAAATATATCAGGACAACCTTATATTATACACACAAATATTTACACCCAAGGTGTTGGGAATAGAGAGCAACAATTTTACCCTTGGTTTGATCCAACTGCTGATTTTCACAACTATACCATTCATTGGAATCCTAATACCGTCGTGTAAGTCGATCTCTTCAGATAACTTTCTTTCATTAAATAAAAATTGTCTTATCTATCACCGCAACTATCTCCACCGACCACCTTTATTATCTATAAATTTCAAATATATTTTCCTTTACGATTATCTCAAAATTTTAACTTTATATTAGTTTAACCAACTCTTAACTTCATTAAAACACTATCCGCTATACTTTATTTTTCCAATTTATGTATCATACTTTTCCTTTTTGGTCTATCCTAAAAAGAATATCATACGCTCTTATTTAAAAACAATTTAACTTTAAACTTCTGATTTTACTCGTAACAAGATGACTTATAGCCACACAAAATATTTGTCGCTTGTTTTTTACGACAAATTTCAAAAGTTTTTCTTAAAGTTCATCTCCAGCAAAATACCGTCAGTGCATCACATAAATTAAAACAGATGAACTAATAATAATAATAGAACAAATAATCAATCTTTAATAGTATATGTTTCTTTCGAAATAAATTTCACTCTCTAACCAAACACTCTAAATATTTTCCGACGATGACTTTTGTCGTACCAAACACGAAAAACTAGAAAATTTCTTGAAATTTGATGTGTAAGTCGATCTTTTCAGACAACTTCCTTTCATGGTTTACACATGACCTCACTACAAGTGCTTTGGATATCTGAGTATCTGACTAAGCACAAAATTATAAAATTATTTGAAACTTATGATCTGAAATATATGTTATAAATGACTTTTATCATATCAGACATGTAGTCAGAATTTGATGTGACGTTTTTTTTTCTCCAGATGGTACATTGATAGTATTCCAATTAGGGTTTTTAGAAACTACCAATCCAAAGGCATTTCATTCCCAAACCAACAAGGGATGGGAGTCTACACAAGTCTATGGAATGCAGATGATTGGGCAACAAGAGGTGGTCTTGTTAAAATTGATTGGACAAATGCACCATTTATTGCAACTTATAGAAATTTTAGACCAAGAGCTTGTTATTGGAATGGACCAATGAGTATTTCCCAATGTGCAATTCCAACAAATTCCAATTGGTGGACTTCACCTTCATACTATAAATTGAGTGCAAATAAAGTTGGTGAAATGATCTCAATTAGAAGCAAGAATATGATTTATGATTATTGCAAAGATGTGAAAAGATTCAAGGGAGTTATGCCTATTGAGTGCTCATTGCCACAATACTAGAAGGGCACGTAACGAATCGGAGTGACTTCACTATATCTGAAGAAAGAAAAGAAGTTGTTTTGATCTTATCGAAGCAACAATGGAAGTTATATTTCTAAATTGTTACGATTCTCTTGAATATTTTGGTTATATTTGTTTTACTTTTATTTTTACAATATTGTTGTTATATTGAATAAGAAGATCTTGTTGAGTTTGATCTTATTATATTCATCTACTTTATTCTTTATAATAAAAAGAAAAAAAACTTTGATTTTTTTTATTTGGAATTTTTACATGATTATTACAAAGACGGAGTAGAAAGATTACCTATTTGTATTCATTTGTAAAATACATCTATTAAAAAATTACAAAGCATAATTCCAATCAATAAAAATAGGGTTCCGATAAAAATAATTGAATCATATTGTCGTATTAAATTATACATGATTATACACATATTATACGAGGATTAAAAATAGGGAAAATTGTATATAATGGCAAACTAATAAATCAAATTAATTGCTATAATCACCCTTTGATTTAATTGTGACCCATAACAAACTGTTTGCCAGTCACCTCTCTTCCTCAAACTCTCGCTCGCCACTCTCCCTAATCTCGCTCGCCACCCTCGTTCTCTCGCTTATACAAACAGAAGCGAAATGTATAAATTGCATTTCTGTTTGTATAAAGCGAGAGAAAATTGTATATACACATGCAAATACATATATTTTTGTCATATACACTTATAATTATACAATAAAAATACTCCCCTACCAGTTTCTTTTGCCTTTCTCTCTTTCTCGTTTTATACAAATTCAAATTGTATATAATTTCTCTCTTTCTCGTTTTATACAATTCGATTCAATAGTATATTCCCTGCCCAAGTCTCTTTTGTCTTTCTCTCTTTCTCATTTTATACAAATTCAAATTGTATATAATCATTCTATACACTTATAATTATATAATTCATTTTATACACTTCGTTTTATACAATTCTCTGCCCAAGTCTCTTTCTCTTTCTCGTTTTATACACTTGGTTTTATACAATTCAATTGTCTATGTATAGCGAATTATACATTTATATGTTTGCTATGGAGTGCAATTATGCAAACTTTGCTATAGCATGCAAATATGAATTTTATGTTTGCTATATATGAAAGTTGCCCAAATATATGTTTAAACACTTATTTTCATTGCATATAAACTAATGAATATTGATGAAGTAAAAAAAAAATCGTTGGTTCATTATCTCATTAGTATTTGATGAAATAAGACCTATCCTCTCTTAATTTTACTTTTCATATTAAAATTTTATTTACTAAAAAAATTAGTTAAACGCTCTGTTTAATGATATAAATTCTTTTAACTTTAAAAAAAAAAAAAGACTTCAAACATGAATAAAGATATTATTGTTGCTAAAATAATTCAACGTTCAAAGTGCCTTGTCCTGTTGGACTTTTGCAAAGGAAAAGGGAAGATTTTTCTAGAATTCTCTTTATAATTTGTTTAATAATTTATTAAAAGCAATTTATTGATTTTCCCTTAAATTAATAAAAATCATTTTTTGACATTGTAATTAAATTCCAAGAAATTTATTTCAAACAACACTTGGTTTTATTTAGATATTCGGATACGTGTTATTTGTTATCTCGCATAAAATAATATATAAATTATTCTCGTCGATGTTTTTGGGAAAACGTGTGTGCTTTTTGTAGTGAAAAACCTTTTGAAATTTATGCTCTAAAATAAAAGGTTTAGAAATACATTTTTGTGAATATAAATCATCTCATAAGGTATGAAATTTTAAGTTAGGATTATTTTTTTTAAAAAAATACTATTATTCTTTTTTAAATAACAATAAAAGAAAACCACATCACATAATTTGTTCAATATATAGCATGTAACAATACTGCAGAGCAGTCCCATGTGCACTCGTTATCTTCAGAAATATATATGTGTATATATGTATATTTTTCTTAAAAAACTCGCAAAATCTTGACTATATATAGTTAACACTTAACAGTGCATCCATGTAGAGTGTGTTTGTGTCATTGGTACAAGCTAGAGAAACCACCCGCGAAATCAAAATTTAAATTCAGCTAGAGTAAAAAAATTCTTCTTTTACTAAAACTAATATTTAATATGAATTCAAATTAGTAGAGTCGATAAATTCCGAATAATCGCAAACAAAAATTAAGACCTAGTTTATAATTAGGCCGGTCAGCCGGCCAAGTCGAGCCTTTCCATTAGTCTAATGCACGTCATTTCCTAATTCTCAAGCCGCGTCCCAACTGTATGCTTTGCCACTTCTCTCTCTTTCATATTTACGTATTGTCTTATTTCATCTGTCGTTCAATATTTATATTAAAGTTCAGTCATATTTAAATTTGTATATCGTCAGTCTCATTTTCTAAAGTTGACGTTCACAGTACAATTATTTTTATTTTCAAGATTCATAAACAATACTTTTAATTTAAGATAAATGCATTTCAATTTTCAATAATTCCACCTCGATCCACGTGTTAGCTTCCATATTATTCATATAATTTCATGTTCCTATTGCTTAAAATTTAAAATACTTTTTTCCAGCCCCCTCCACCTAATTATTTCCCCTTGATCCATCTGTACAAACTAATAGCTAAGCAAATCAAATCAAGACGTGATCAAATTAATTAATAATACATTTTTCAAGGGTTTTTTCTTGGAATGGTATTATTTGATTATGAACTATATATAAAGATATTAAGTATGTCATATTCCTAAGAACAAAAACACATTCATTAATTTTTCAAGAAATTTAAGTTAATTATCCCATTTATGTTCAAAATGGGCAGCTCTCTAGTTATTTCATTGGCTAATTTGTTGATTATTTCAACAATTATGTTATTTCATTCTTTAGTTATGGTTAATGGTGTTTTCTCAGATAATATGTACATTAATTGGGGTTCCCATCATTCTTGGATGCAAGGTGATGATCTTCAACTTGTCCTTGATCAATCCTCAGGTAAATTAATTTCATCTGAATTATTTTCGTTGAAAAATTATGTTGTAATATCCTAGTGTCTTTTAAATGTTGCCAATTTCCAGAATAATAATGTACGCTCGTGTATACAGTTGTCCAATTACCTTCTTCCTCCGACTTCTTTAGCCACTTTCGCCGTATCCAGGAAAGCTTGCTTCGTGGCGAAGCATTTAGCAATGCCAACAGCCTGTTAATGAGGGTTGGCTGGCTGAGGACAGGTTAAGGCAGGGCCTACTGGGCTTGCTTCTCATGAGATTGGGTGATCGAGGGAATCATAAAGGGTCTCAAAAAACGGGGGTGGGGGGCTTTGGGGCATACGGAAAAGTGGAAGTAAGTGGAGGATGCTTCTCAACTAGAGTTGGGGGTGGGGTCTCTATAGTGGCTAGAGTGAGTCTTTCTACACGACTGGATGCCCGGTTCTAGACAAAGGGTGACCACCACACCTGTAGGTCATAAGTTTATTGAACTGCGAAAATATAGTTAGTAGGTCATGAGTTTGAACTGTGAAAATAGTAATTGATGATTATATTAGGACATACTGTCCACATCTTCTCTTTTTCAAACCTAATTGACGTGAAATGTTTTGTACATCGGATTGTTATAATTAAATTATGTCACTAAATAATTGCTACTTTGGTTTATTTTCATTTTCAGGTTCAGGTGTACAATCAAAAGGAACATTTCTATTTGGAAGTATAGAAATGCAAATTAAATTGGTACCTGGAAATTCTGCTGGAACAGTCACTGCATACTATGTAAGTGTCACCTTAAAAAATCTTCAATTAGATAATACAACAAATTATCATATATATAATAGTCCTTTAAATTATTATTTTTTCATAATATGCATTCAATAAATATATAACAGTGTCAATACAACTTGAAAGATTCAAGATTATTTTTTTTCATTTGGTGTATGGTATATCCACATTGGAATCCAGTTACTTCTGAATTCGCGCCGAAAAGTCCAGCAACACTTTCTAACAATAGCAACTCCATACCCTAAGGGACTCAAACCCGACCATGAGTTTGTTTAGATTGTTGATTATGTGTCTGGTCTTCTTATATAATCTTGAGCAATGTGATTAAGTTATAAGCTCAAAATCTATTTCTTTAACATGATATCAGATATATAAATATTCTTGGGACGTTTTTTGTGTACTAAGTAAACACCAAAAGATAACTAAGAAAATTAAATTACTTATTTTTCTACGAAAATTTATATATTTTATGAAAAATATTTTCGTTCGTATCAAACACATCTTAAGTTTAATTCATATTGTTAAATATATGTATTATTATTATTATTACAAAGGAGTATCTAATTTTCGGTTTTTAATTCCACAGTTATCCTCAACTGGTGACAAGCATGATGAAATCGATTTCGAGTTTCTGGGAAATATATCAGGACAACCATATATTATACACACAAATATATTTACTCAAGGTGCAGGAGGCAGGGAACAACAATTTTATCCATGGTTTGATCCAACTGCTGATTATCATAACTATACTATTCATTGGAACCCTAATGCAGTCGTGTAAGTTGAATACTCTTTATCGAAAAATTATATATACATATACATGTATATTTCAAATCTTAAAAAGTTCATGACTTTGTGGCTATATATCTTGATTCATTAGTAGTAGAGCGCTAAAGAAGATTGAGTGAATGACCTTAAAGATTGTTTTAGAAATAACACATATTTACTAGCCTAACAACTCAGAGCGAAGTTGAACTTCATCCTTATTATAAAATAAATAAATGCTTGGTGTTAATCAATTTAGATAATTAATTTTCCTCTCTCACTTTCTATATATCAAGATAATTAACCAATGTGATAAGCTTTCAATTGAATCCACATTTTCAACTTGAATATAGATATCTACTATGTAATAAGTTGTTAATACTGAAATGCCAACAAATATTAAATTTTGAATTCAGAATTATAAAAGTAAAAAAAAAGGTTCAGTACTAAGAATCTTAAATATTAAATGAAGCGTTGATCGAGTCAATTCTTGACTAATGTTTATTTATTTATGTTGTAGATGGTACGTTGACGATATACCAATTAGAGTCTATAGAAACTATCAAAGCCAAGGCATTCCCTATCCAAACGCCCAAGCAATGGGGGTTTACTCTAGCCTTTGGAATGCTGATAGTTGGGCAACTAGAGGTGGTCTTGTCAAATGTGACTGGACCAATGCACCATTTATAGCCAAGTATCGAAATTTCGCCCCACGAGCCTGTGCCTGGAACGGACCCATTAGCATTAGTCAATGTGCAGCTCAGACTCCAAGTAACTGGTATACTGCTCCTGAGTATAATCAATTGAGTTACGCGAAACAAGGTCAAATGGAATGGGTTAGGAACAATTCCATGATTTATGATTATTGCAAAGATACAAAGCGATTCAATGGTCAATTTCCTGGAGAGTGTTTTAAACCTCAATTCTAACAAATAAAATTGAGTCCAATATATATATATATACACATACAAATGAGATGTATTATTGATACATATATTCTTGTTTTTTTTTCTTTATTTTTGGTTGTAATTTATTTTGTTCTTTTTTCTTTGCCTTGTTTTGTCAAGATATTATACCCCATTCTTTTTATAAAATGTTGTTTTGATTGTAATATTTGTTCATTGGAAAGTTTATAATGTATACCATTTGACCAAGATGAATAATTAGAGGAAGTATTGATGATAATGCAAAATTCAGTATACTTCTACACTGATTTATGCAAAAAAAAAAAAAAAATCGATTCTTTATTTACATTTATCTTTATTTTAAGACGTTAGGTAAATATGGCTTTACATGCATAAATTAGGATGAGATAATTTTAGATTATCTAAAGTTTCTTTTACAAATTGTTAGACTGTGTAGGAAAAATGTCCATCTCTGGTAAGAAATATAAAAAAAGAGGGAGACTAATTGCTAAATAGCTATTTTAAGAAGGGATAATAAGTAGCGAAAATTGCTATTTCTTTTAGTTCGAGGTAAATCTAACATTTAAGCTTAATAGGTTTAAGATTTAAAATTCTTTTTAAAGGTTGACTTTTCAAGGCTTTACAAACACACAGAGAGTGTGTATACTCACCAAAAAGGGTTTCAATTAAATTTTAAATTCACCCCGCTGTTCTACCTCGATTTATCTAAAAACCGAATCCCTCTAAATGGCTGATAAGGAATCTAAAATTAATTTTCTATTATTGGACGGATAAAGAATGAATTGTCGCTTGTAATGGTATTTTAAGGTGGTGGAAAAGACAGGGGTAGCGTCACAGGTGACTGATGACGATTTTAGGATGGATCAAGGTAACATCGATGAAGAGGTCGCCGTTACAAGGGAGAATTTAGGAGGGGGTAACGGTGTTTGTCCAAACTCCCCTGCAAAAAAAAAAAAAAAACTCTGTATATCCTGACCAGCTCGTAAGTAGCATCCTGCTGCTGGTCAAAATTAGATCATCTAAATCGTTGACCGCCACACCATATTCTTTTTTCATTTCATGAACTAATATTACCGCCTCTAAACACATGTTCTCTTATCTATCACCACCAAATCAGGTATAGATTAAACACAAAAAACACAAATTTCATTCTTTAAAATTGAATGCGTATATGTCTGCATATATTCTATCATTTTTATATTATATTTTATCGAATTAAGATTATATCATTTTATATCCTACTTTATGAAATTATGATCTACATACATATTATATTCTATCATTTTCATATTTTATTTTATTAAATTATACCGAATATATTATCGTATCACCAATATAGGCCCAACCCATTGTTCAAATGGGCCAGAAAGTAAAATTGCAAAGAAAATCATCCACAATTTAGTCATCCACGTGGACCTTTATCCTCTTTTCTCATTTGCTCTCGTGAAACCGTAACGTAATCACACACCAAATATATACACACAAAAATAATACACTCTCGGTTATCCCTACCCCCCCCCCCGGCTCTTCCTCCTCGCCGCCGACTTTTTTTTCTTCACCGGAAAATCTTCGAGTTTTTCGCCGGTGTTATTTACTTCGATTGCAACTCCGTGTTCTTCTTCTTCAATTGAATCTGTGTGTGATTGCTGTTTGCGCCGTCGCCGAATCGTCAATAGAGCTTTTTCGGTTTTTTTTCATGATCTGTGAAGAGTCTGATCTGATCTAAGCCGTCGATCTGAGATATGGATAGGATCGTCGGAGGTAAATTCAAGCTCGGCCGAAAAATCGGTAGTGGATCGTTTGGTGAAATTTTTCTCGGTGAGTGTTATTTGTGAAGGTAGCAAAGTGTATATGTTTTGAGCTTGTATTTTTTTTTTGTTTTGTTTTACTGACAGTTTGTGGTGAGTTTTATGATGATCATGTGTGAATTTTGTAATTTTGCAGCTACGCATATTGATTCATTTGAGATCGTCGCTGTCAAAATTGTGAGTTCTTATTAGCTTGAGCTATGAATTTTGTTGATTTTTTTTTTGTGAGTGATTGCTTTTCATGTTGTAAGTGGTTGGTGCATCAGAAAATAACTAGTGAAGTTTATTATTATTGGATCATGCGGTGAACTTTGTACTTGGTGCTTGTAGTGTGTGAAGCTTAGTTCCAGCAGAGATGATGAGCATAAAACATTAGGTTAATATGCCTCTGAGATAGAAGATAGCAATGGTTGGAGTCTTTTGGCTGCATGTGATAACTGATACTGCCTCCATTTTAAGTTGTTAGTCTTACATCCGTTAAGTTGTTAGTCTTGCATCCGTATCAAATTTTTTCTTTTCTTTTGGCAACGTTTTAATTTCAGTGTTCCATGTGGCCACGTTGCTTTGAAAGGTAACGGATGGAGCATTTTGGTAAAGTGGTGTCAAGAGGAAAACTTAAAATAGTATTGATCAACAATTCTTAACACAAGTTAAAGCCTTGTCTACTTGGTATAGTTAATTTTGTTAATTAGAAGAGGTCTAGGGTTCTAATCTATATAACCACAACCCTTTTAACAATGAGTGCAACATGCTAAAATAGTTCTAGAAAATGAATCCAATGGGATTCGAACTTGCGTTGCAAGAAGTAAAAACTTAGCTTTAAGCACAAGCGCCTTGAGCTCCGTTGTTTCTCTGGGTGCCACACTTAATGCTTTTACAATTTCTTTTACATATATATGGGTATACATATATGTACAAAGTTTCAAGTGAGACATCCGTGTGTTATGGCACCCCCAACCCTTCTACATAGATCCTTCTCTGCACTAGATTAAAGGATATCTTGGTACATTCTAAATATCTTTAATTTAAGACCACAAATTCAAAATTCTTCTTTATTTTCTTAATGTCTAGTTAATACCAAACAAACAAATTGAAACGGAGGGAGTTATTAAAGAGTGTGTTTATCATATAACATTAAAGGCTGGTGATATCAATAAGCGATTCTCTGCGCCTTTCAAAATACTTCTCGTTTTGGTTACGGCCTCGAATAAATCGCTAAATTTCCCATATTACAACATGTTTCAATTTCAGAAATAAAATAAAATTAGATATAAGTATGCACTTCCTAGTCTAAATCATTTAATTTCTCAGTCGGGCACTCAAATTTCATTGATTGCAATTATATTGTGACCATGTTGAATTATTTTTGCACTTCCTTTACTGTTTCTTCTTTTTCGCCTTTGGCTGTATATTTGTATTCTTAGTATCTTTTTAATTACTTTTAATATTACGTGGTGTTCACATCTTGGTAGGATCTAACACTATAGGTTCCTTTCTCTACCAAAATTTTTTGTAGGAGAACAATAAGACCAAACATCCTCAACTTCTCTACGAGGCCAAGTTATACAATATTCTCCAGGGAGGAAGTATGTTTTGGAAATTGTGCACTTTATGGTAGATATACAGATTATGGTGTAATTTATAGTTTTCTCCTTTCTAGGTGGTGTACCACATATTAAATGGTCTGGTGTGGATGGTGATGACAACGTTCTGGTCATGGATTTATTGGGTCCTAGCTTGGAGGATCTCTTTGTCTATTGTGACCGGAAGCTTTCATTGAAGACTGTTTTAATGTTGGCTGACCAGATGGTAACAGCAGTTTCCCTTCAACACTTTATAATGTTCATGCTACTGTGTTTCTTGATAAGAGCTTTATGTCAGCATACCGACTAATAGAGCTGCACCACAGTTTTGTTTTCTGCTCTCTGATTTTTTCGTCAGTGATTTTTCATGTCACATAGATATTGGAGAACTATTACATTTTATTATATACTTATTGGTAAATATTTAGGACCTTTGGAATGCATTGCAAGAGTGTTTTTAAACATGGTCAATTTTTTTTAAAAAAATTACTTGCTGTTTTCCTTATTAGCAGCTTGGCTGATCAGATTCTTCTGCCTCTCCTTTTCTCAGATTACCAGAATCGAATATGTACATTCTAAGGGCTTTCTACACAGGGATATTAAGCCTGACAACTTTCTGATGGGTCTTGGTCGGAAAGCAAATCAGGTGACTTTCTTTTGTTCTCTTTTTAGTTTTTATTGGTTTATTAGTTAGTTTGCTTTTTTCTTTTCTTCTGATTGAATCCTATTGTCATTATGTAATTTTCAGGTTTATATTATTGATTTTGGTCTTGCTAAAAGATACCGTGATGCGACTACAAATCGCCATATTCCTTACAGGTATAAGTTTTTGAATATGTTAATCTGAACTCTTTTCATCATTTATCATTTAGCTTTAAGCTTCCAAGTGTGTACTCATAAGTGTAATGTGTGATTCTAATTTTGTTTGGTTAAAACTTAGAAGAGAGAACATTGATCATTTCTTAGATGCAGCGTTATGGATCTAATTTTAATATCTTTTCTTCTATACAGAGAGAACAAAAATTTAACTGGAACAGCACGCTATGCCAGTTGTAATACTCATCTCGGAATTGGTCAGAGCAGATACTCTTTTCCTTGATTGTTTTTCTCTCCCCATAGTAAAATTCTTCAAGTATTTGTCAAGGAAAATAATTAACCTTTATTCCTGCCTGTGAAGAAGAGGGTTATTAAATAAAATCTGTCTTAACATTTAAATGTCCTCTTTATGTTATACAGAGCAAAGCCGGCGGGATGATTTAGAATCTCTTGGATATGTTCTCCTTTATTTCTTGAGAGGCAGGTATGTGGTTTTTCAATTAGATTAAACCTTTTTATTCCTTGGTCCTTATACATGCACATATGTATCAAATATTCTTTTGACCAACATATTGGTTCTTCAATAGCCTCCCATGGCAGGGTCTGAAAGCTGCCACAAAGAAGCAAAAGTATGACAAAATATGTCAAAAGAAGTTATCAACTCCTATTGAGGCATGTGTACCTGAATAGCTTCCCCTGCCACTGCTCATTCTGTCTCTTATTTTTTAAAACAAAAGGTTCTTATTCTGACTCTTTTGTACTATTTCCTGGTGAAGGTTTTATGCAAGTCTCATCCTGTTGAGTTTGCTTCGTACTTCCATTACTGTCATTCGTTGACATTTGATCAGCGACCTGATTATGGATTCTTAAAGCGCCTCTTTCGTGAACTTTTTACCCGTCAAGGTATGCCTAAAGTTAAGCTTCATCAACTCCTTGGACAATACCAGGGTTCTTTGATAAATACCCTCCTGGGTACATTGAAATCTATCTGCAGAAGTTCCAACTGATGTACATCTATGTGTCACGCAGGATATGAATTTGATTACATATTTGATTGGACCATCTTAAAGTACCAACAGGCACAAACAAGTAAACCACAGCATCGGGTATCTTTTTTAGTTTTTCCTGTTTCCTGAATTCATCTTAACTATGATAATCACTTCTCAACTTGATGACATGCTATAATTTGGGCTTGTACTTTTCTTCTTGTTCCTTAAATAAACAAGCTTAATAGTACAACTTTTTAGTCAAGGCTTGCTTCATGAGTTGTTTTTAATCAAATTTGACTGTTCTGTGATTTTGCAGCAAGTTGGTGGTGAAAGTAGCCGAGCAATTCCAATGGATGTTGAAAAGCGCCAAGGTTGATAACTAAAACTCTTGGAAGTTTCTATTTCTACGAATGAGGAGAACTATGTAGTACTATGAAAAGCGAAAGATGTTATTTTTTGTGAGTTGTGAATATGGTTTACATCCATTCTACCTGCCCAAAATGGTTTCCTTTATTCTGGGTTGAGTGCTTATAATCCAGCAGTAAAGTGTGTGCAGACTTGCTTATCTAAAAGTGTATGCAGACTTGCAGATAAATTAAGACAAGTCTTGAGATAGAAGTATGCTAGTAGAAAACATTCTTCAATTTTGTTTTGGATGGTCATGTTACTTTCTGTTGATGTAATTAGGTTAAATCAGCTGAACTGTTCCTTCTACAGTTTCTACAGGCAACAATGGACCTTATGTTGCTGAGGTGACTGATCGCCTAAGGCCGAATAATACTTCCAGTCCTGGAATTCGTATGCAATTTAAGTCACCAACAAACAGGAATTTAACTTCCGCCAATCTTGAGAGAAATGTGAGTGATACTTCTGCCAATCTTTTGATAGCCTTGTTTCAGATAAAACATTTTTCGCATTAAGCATTGGCTATTTGCCATGTCTCATTATTAGTCTTCTTCCTATTATCTCATCCCAAGTAGGCTTCTCCCTAATTTCCCTTTCATAATGTAGGTATTAAGTAGTGCTCATATGCCATCTTCTTCATTGGCTCCTGTTTTACCAAGAGCAAATGCCACAAAACCTGTTTTACCCACTGAAACAACACACGATGGTGATAATGGAGGCAGCAGCTGGATGTCCTCCTTGCGACGTATTTCTTCTGCAAAGTGATAAAAAGGTTCTCTTCTTTCTCTGCTTCATGCTTCTATGGCTATGCTTTAGGGTTGTTGCACATTATTAGACATCACAATTATGATTGTGAATAAGAAGCATTTCTATTCATGATGACAAAGATCCTTTCTTCCCTTTTCAGTATAAGATGATGATGAAGTTGGGGCTAATGTGCCTTCAAATTGCGCAGCTCATACTTATTTTATGATTACAAGCTGGTTCGGATGACTATGGTGGCTGATCATGGCCTGCAGCAATTTTATGAGTTCAAGAGGGTGGTGTGAATTGAGCTGGACATGAAAGCAGACGGCAGCTGTTTGTCTTTCTATGGGAGCTCGGGTTAGATATTTTTCCTAAGATGAGTATAAACAAATTGGTCCATCCTTGCATTAAGATCAGGATGGTTCCTGTCCGCTGAAAAAATGAAGCACTAGAGACATCTTTGTCTCCTAATGTAAAAATATATCATATGCGATTGTCAAAAATTGTGCAGTTCCTTTTGTGCATACAGTGGTGGTTATTTTCTTCACTTGCTTCTTTACTTGCAAAGTTGCATGTGTTGTAATCTTTATTGCTTAATTATGTGGTGAGCCAATAGTTTGTTGCAAACATGTTGATAATGGAATTGGATCTAGTACAGCAATGAAATTTTTGATTAGTTCGGAAATGTGATATACAAATGAAAACACTCTGTGTTCTCATCAGAAGGATTGTGAAGTTTTGATGTACAGATTGATTTATGGACTTTTCTTTCTCCACCACTCATCCCACTCTTACATTAAAGTCTTATTGCTCTTTTGAATCCTGTTTCCATCTGGCCAGTTGGTGAGCTTGCCACCAGGTAATGTTTTGTTAGTTTTGATTTGGTAATTTCCTGTGAGTTGATTGTCCGATTTGCTCGAGATGATTTCCCTTTTTACAATAAGCAGTTTTGACCTCCCTTAAATGTGCTTAGGCTGGCATATGTACTGTGACTAGCCTTCACAGTTTCTTTTAAAACAAAAAGATTCTGTCAACATATTGTCCGTTGGCTATTGATCAAGTTATTTGCAATCAGCTTCTCAATTATTGTCATCCTTTTGCTATTTGCAGGAACTATTCCATTTGATGATGTCATGATATGCCCGTGAGATATGGTTTCTGTCGGTGTAATGGTTCAATCAACTCCAGAAGAAGAGGAACTAGTGATTGCGTTGTTTGATTTGTTGATTGTGCGAGGGATCAAGTATGTAATGGACAAGATTCACTGGTTCCTCGGTACCATTCTGCCTGACCTTATAATTCCTGCTCTCAAGTGTCTCTGCTTCTAGACTTGCTAGGTTTGTGATGAAATCACGCTGGAAAACTTCATACCATCGAGTAATGAAGCTTCTGAATGACGAATGAACTGAATATCTAGTCGTATTGAACTTGTCAGGACTTGAGACTGGGAGTTTCGACACCCAAAGTTGGTGCTGATTTTCGTTTTCAGCGAGGCTATGGTGCACCATCCATGGTGCTGGAAGAATATTTGGTTACATATTGGAGTCCCAGGTTATATAAATAATCAGTAAGTGTCCGTCTAGCATTGAAACATTCCTCTCATTATTTGGTTACACATCTATTTTTTCTATAATCGAATGTTAGTAGGGGCAAAAATAATTTTAGTTCTTGATAAAGCGACGTATTTCAGTTTATATTTCATATTATTACGTTAGTTTTTCTTTTAATTGAAAGTGAGTAAATCGTCTATAAATTCACCCTTTTCCCTTTTTAAAATGTGTTATTGTCTAGAATTAAAGGGATAAATAAATACATGAAAATTTAATATATAAACCTATTATAAGGAAATGAAAAAATTAAAAAAAATAATAAAATAGAGCATATATCTAAATAAAAAATGTTGAAGTATTTAACGAGCAATTATTCAAAAGCGAAATTTGATAAATTGTATGCAGAGGCTTCGAATATTTGAAAACAAGTTAAATAGGAAAATGAAAAAAGAAATCCAAAAGAAAAGGAACTATTCTTTTTGAGATAATTTAATTCAAGATAGGTATCATATCACTCATTTAAGAGATACAAACTATCAGAAATTGTTTCTAGTACACAAAAGGAGTTGTTTGGATGGTTAACCGTCTCCACCTACTTCGAGTCAATTGACTCGATAACGTAAAATATAATTTAAATTCAACGAGAAAATATAAATAACTTGTATAAAAAAAGGTGAACTATTGTAATTTTTATTGGATTTATTGTTTAACAATTTTTTTAAAAAAATGGCGCCAATAGGTAGTTATGTTAGTTAACATAGATATATATATCATTTGGAGAAAGCTCATACATAAATATTCTCCAAGAAACTTCACATTTCCTTATAATTCAAATTACCGTATAGTTTTTTTTCTTCTTCTTCAGAGTCATCAAAATACTTTCTGAGATTTTTCAGAGCATCAAGAAAAAGTCGAAAATCATGTCGAAAACACCAGAGAAGGAGGAGGAAAAAAAGGCGCCAATAGGTAGTTAAGTTAGTTAAACATTTTAAAACCCGCCATTAAAATACTTTTGGAGAGCTCATATATATTTCCTTATAATTATTCAGAAGTTCTTTTTTTTTTTTGAAATTTTTGAAGAAAAGGTGTAAGAGAAGATCAATCTTGATAAGTTGTTAATCTTTCGTAAAAGTTGTAACTTTTCATAAAAATCATAACTTTTCGTAAAAGTTGAAACTTTTTATAAAAGTTGCAACTCTTCATTTTCCAGATCTTTTAAAACCCAACGAGTTTTTCTCGATTGGAGTCAGACGAAGATGAGGGTGAGAACACCAGAGAGGGAGGAGGAAAGAAGGCAAAATGTTAAAAGGAAATATCACAATGCCTCATCAGAAACAGAGCCCAAGAGACTGAAATTAGATAGAGATTTTCTCGATGGAAAATTAACAACCCCGCCAATCGAATTCTCAGAAAGTTCTGATGACGAAGAAGAAGCAGAAGAGGAAGAGGAAGAGGAAGAAGACGATGACGAAGAGGAAGAAGAAGAAGAGTATGAAGATTACAAAGAAACAGAGGAAGAAGAGGAGGACATGAAAATGGAATCAGAAAATTCAAAAAGAACATTTCTTGGTGAATTTCAGGAGAAATTAAGAACCCCACAAATCGATTTCCCAGAAAGTTCTGATGACGAAGAAGAAGAAGAGGAGGACAAGAAAATGGAATCAGAAAATTCAAAAAGAACTTTTTTTGGTGAATTTCAGGGGAAATTAAGAAACCCACGAATCGATTTCCCAGAAAGTTCTGATGACGAAGAAGAAGAAGAGGAGGACAAGAAAATGGAATCAGAAAATTCAAAAAGAACATTTCTTGGTGAATTTCAGGGGAAATTAAGAACCCCACGAATCGATTTCCCAGAAAGTTCTGATGACGAAGAAGAAGAAGAGGAGGACAAGAAAATGGAATCAGAAAATTCAAAAAGAACTTTTCTTGGTGAATTTCAGGGGAAATTAAGAACCCCACGAATCGATTTCCCAGTAAGTTCTGATGACGAAGAAGAAGAAGAGGAGGAAAAGAAAATGGAATCAGAAAATTCAAAAAGAACATTTCTTGGTGAATTTCAGGGGAAATTAAGAACCCCACAAATCGATTTCCCAGAAAGTTCTGATGACGAAGAAGAAGAAGAGGACAAGAAAATGAAATCAGAAATTTCACAAACAACATTTCATCGAATCATATTCCCAGAAACTTCTGAATTGGCAAAAGCACGATTCAAGGATGGAATAAATCTGAGTGCTTCATTGGAAAATAACACCATTCTTGATGAAGAAGAGGAGGAGGAAGAAGAATATGATGACGATGAAGAAGAGGAGGATGACGAAGACGAATATGATGACGATGAAGAAGAAGATGACGATGAAGAAGACGAAGAAGGAACAGTAACAGAAGAAGAAGACTTATGATTAGTTTCATTTGTGTTAATCTTTAGAGATTATAGTCTTGTTAAATGTCTAGTTAAACTTTTCTTGTAACAAGTTGATATCTTTGATTGCAATGAAATATGACAAATATAATTATCTCTTTCTGAATATGATATTCAGAATTTTCAATAATGGGATTCAAAGTTCGTAGAAATAGACACACGGAGTAGCCGAAGATGGTTCGACATCTACCATATATACATAAAGTATTATTTTAACCATGTATAAATGGTATAATTTTCCGTCGAAAGGAAAACCCCCTTGTACCAAGGTGGCTCTACCCCTGCCCACAAGTTTATGTGATTACGACAATAATTGAGAGTTGTCTTTTAATTTATGGCAAAAAAGGGATGGAAAACTAACTCGATCTTGTGGTTCGGAGTAATATGTTTTCCTTAGTTGTACGGACTCTTACAAAATACTGACAAATAAGATATAATCAAAAGTGCATTATAATAATGCTCAAATACTATTCTCCATTTACAATTTTTGTTCATCAAATAATGATATGATGATTGGACGATTGCATCATTTTTAGCTGTTAAAATTTAATTGTCACACTAAAAATAAATAATCATAGTAATTAGCTATTAAAAAATAATTACTTATTTCATTCATATAACAAGTAGGAAAGTAAAATCCTATTTATGTCCAAATAGGATTTGTATGTTTATAAATAAGACTTATTTGGACAAAATAAATTAAGACAAGATGGATTCATTATTGACATCAAACCCTAAGTACCCTAGAAATAATATTCCTCATGATATCATCATTGATATACTCACACAACTTCCTGTGAAATCACTTATAAGATTCAAAGGCGTTTGCAAGTCATGGTATTCGTTAATTAAAGATGACAACTTCATCAAGCAACACTATGATACTCACCAAAATTATCGTCAAAAGTACTTTGTAGTTTGTAGAAGACACAAGTTTTCCATCCACTACACCATCGAACTTTGTTCTAATAGTATAGCCTTTGTTCTCGAGCCTCCTGTTCCAATCGATCAATCACGAAATGCATTCAATCATATACAATATTGCTTGTGTAATCAGATTATTATTTCGAAGGTACTAGTGTTGTTATGTCTGATGGGATTGTTTATATGATGGCGGAGAGGTGTGATAATCAAAATAGTTCAGTATTACGTTTTTGTATGGAGAAGGAAGAATTTCAAGAGGAATTGTTGATTCCAAACACGATATCACCAAGGGAAATAGATGTTGTAGGAGAAGAACTTTGTTTGATTGGGTCGTTGAAAGATAATGATAAGATTCGTGTATATAGTTTGTATATGAAGAAAACAAATTCATGGAATGAGATATTGACAATTCGATTACCTTTCAAAATATGTTTGAAACCTTTGAGTTTTATAAAGGATGGAGGAGGCATCATGTTTCAAAGTTATATGAGTAAATGTGTGTTCAAGGCTTACAATTCAACAACACACAAATTGGAGAAAGTTAATGTAGCTGGACTTAGAGGACATAACTTCAAAGAGGTTGTAACCTACGTCGAAACTTTATCCTCTCCGTTTCTTTAATTGTGTTTTCTATTTGGGAGTTTTTTGCAAACACAATATTTGATCTATGATATACTTTTATTATCCTGTAGTTATAACACATTTCTAGTAGAGCGGTAATANTATGTGTAGTTAAATATAAATATGTTATATATATATGTATATGTAGCTATATTATTGTATATTCCACAGGTTATATATATGGAATTTGTATATAAATAAAATTTTGTATAGCTATTAATAGTATATGTATATGTTCTTTGTATTAGACTTGTCAATTGTATGTGCATATATACATTATGTATATGTACAAGTGAAATATCTATATACATGATTTTGTTCTAGTGTAATATGTATATACTAATTAAAAATCTATATTAGTGGAAATCATACATAATTTATTTTTGGGAAAAGGGTCTGATATACCCCTCAACTTTGTCATTTGGAGCTGATATATCCCTCGTTATGAAAGTGGCTCATATATACCCCTACCGTTATACAAACGGCTCACATATACCCCTGCCGTTATGAAATGAGCTCACATATACCCTTTATTTAACGGAAGTTAAAAAAATAGTCTTAAATTTATATTTTGAATTTTGATTTTTTTTAAAAATTCATTTAGCGGTATATATGATTTTTCTATCAAAGCTCAAGGCATATTTTATTTTTTTTCATACATAAATTATTTTTTGACTTCTTTTATTATAATTATTTGAGTTTCTTATTCTTATTCTTATTTTTTTTCTTTCATTCCTTAGTGTAAAGAAAAACAAATTAACTAATTTTTTGTCTATATTGTAATTTAATTTTTGTATTCGAAGAAAAATATTTGGTCATCTACAATAAGTTTTACAAGAATATTAGTGAAACATAAATAAATTTGATTATCAAAATAATAATTCTAAATTAGTCATTGAAACAAAAAAATAGTCAAAAAAAATATGTTTGACGAGGATTAAATTTGCTCATAAGAGATTATATGTTTTAGAAAAAATAATTAAAAAATAGATCAATTTTTTTTTTTCATTCTCGTTAGAGGAAAAGGGTATATATGAGTCATTTGTATATAAGTAGGGGTATACATGAGCCACTTTCATAACAAGGGGTATATCAGCTCCAAATGACAAAGTTGAGGGGTATATCAGATCCTTTTCCCTTTATTTTTTAAGAAAAATTGATTTGAGGAGAGATTTGAGGAGAAATCAAAAGAAACTGGAAGAGAAAAAATAGGAAAGGATTTGTATAAAAATAATAAATCTTCTGTTTTCAAAAATATGTGGGCCCCAACCAATTTTTTTAAAAAAAAACTAATTTGAGGAGAAATCGACAGCAACTAGGAGAGAAAAAGACTTTTTAGTCCGGCCTGAATAAGTGTGCTGATTTGTGGGGCTTGAGAAATATCGTTAAATAAAAATTAATTAGAAAAAAAGTATATATAGTATTAAAATTTAAAATTAAAGAGAGTCCAAACTCAAAAGAATTAGGTTAATATTTCTATTTATATATTTATACTTTTACTTTTAAAAAAACTTAATAAATATTAAAAAGATAATTTTATTTATGGTTTTGATTAACAAGTAGTAATATTAATAATTTAATATCATGTAATATTATTTTATCGATATTCATGATAATATTTTAAAATTATAGTTTATAATTTAATTTAATAATTATAAAAAAATTATAATTATTAAAAAAGTGGGTAGATCCGGCAAGCGTGTAGCCCACGCACTTATGGGTTGGGCCGACCGTTTTCTGACCCACATAAAAAATGGGATAGCCCGGCCTCACCTGTAAAATGTCAAAGCCTGTATAGGTTAGCTCGGATAGGGTGTGCTAGCTCATATTGACATCTCTAATTTCTATTTTCAAGAAAGCGATATATAATTTGACTATTTATTTTATTTATTTAATATTTTTTTTGGGGGGGGGGGGATTGTATATAATGACTAACTAATAATTCAAATTAAATGTTATAACCACACTTTGATTTATTTGTGCCCGGTAATAAACTGTTTGTCAGTCGCCTCTCTCCCTCTCTCGCTCGCTCGCTCCCTCTCGCTTTATACAAACACAAATGTATAAAATGCGTTTGTGTTTGTATAAAGTGAGAGAAAATTATATATATACATATATTTTCGTTCCCTCTCTCCCCTTTTCCAGATCTCGATCGCCACCCTCGTCTCTCTCGCTTTATACAAACAGAAACGCAATTTATAAGAGAGAGAAATTATATATATACACATGCAAATACATATATCTTCGTCCTATACACTTATAATTATACAACACAAATATTCCTCTGCCTAATTTTCTCGTCTTTCTCTCTTTCTCGTTTTATACATACACAAATTATACAATTGATCTTTTGTATACAACTGCTTTCTTTTTGTATATGTATAGCAAATTATACAATTGGTTTCTTTGTATATGTATAGCGAATTATACTCTCTTTTTTATATATATAGCAATTTTTATGTTTGTTATATGTGAAAGTTACTCTTTTTTTAAAAAAAAAAAACTAAATAAAGCATGGTTATATTTATTGTAGATTAATTATTTTACTATATATTTAATAATAAAATTAAAGGTGAATTATTGTAACTCTTATTGGATTATTTATGTGAAACTTTCACATATAGCCACTTAAAAATAATTAATTACTCTCCATAGCTATAGTTTGATAATTACAATTTGTAGCTACATGTTATTTGAAGGAGAGAGACAAGCGAGACTGGGAGAGAGGCGAGAGAGAGGGAGGGAAAAGTGGGAGAAAGGTGAATTGTATATGTATATTGGTTAGATAATTGTATATTATACATATATGATTGTATATATGGCAAGAGAGATTGGGAGAGGGAGGAGAGAGGTGAGCGATACTGGAAGAGAGAGGAGAGAGGCGAGAGAGAGAGGACAAAGAATGGGAGAGAGGTGAATTGTATATGTATATAATTGTATATAACTGTATATGATACATATATACATTTGTATAAATGGCAAGCGAGATTGGGAGAGGGAGGAGAGAGGCGAGCGATATTGAGAGAGGGAGGAGAGAGGCGAGCGAGAGAGGGCAGAGAGTGGGAGAGAGATGGATTGTATATGTATATAGGCTGAAATATTATATATTATACATATTTATATGTATATTCTGGCGAATTATACATATACAAACATGAGTAATTATACAAACTCGAAGTCAGCCCACATAATTAATGTATAATGTTAATCGCAAGTGGTAATTATAGCAAAATATAGCTATGATAAGTAATTAAATAGTATAAGTTTGCTTGTCCGTGTAATTTTCCCATTATTTATTATCCAACTCTAATTGCTTTTTTTTCCCACCAAAATACTAATAAATATATAAAATGGCGCCAATAGATGGTTTTGTTAGTTAACCATTTTAAAACCGCCATTAATATATATATATATTCTCGAAGAAATTTTCATTTCCTTATAATCCAAATTACTATACCGTTTCTGAAATTTTTCAGTGTTTGAAGAAAAGGTATAATGATGGCAAAAACAGATGAGGAAATGAAGCAGAATGCCAAAAGGGAACATTCTCTTGTTGAAGAAGAAGAAACAGAGGCCAAGAAAATGAAACCAGAAAGTTCTGAAACAGATTTTCAGCTGAAATCAACCCCACGAATGGAATTCCCCGAAAGTTCTGACGACGAAGAAGAAGAAGAGGACAAGAAAATAAAATCAGAAACAGTTTTTCCTGCTGAATATTTGGAAATCCAATTCCCAGAAACTTCTGAATTGGTAAATGCGCGATTTGGGGATGAAAAAAATCAGAGTGCTTCCTTGGAAAATATTGATGAAGACGAAGAAGAAACAGGTGATGACGATGATGATGAAGAAGAAGAAGAAGAGGAAGACGAAGAAACAGAGGATGAGGATGAAGAAGAGGAAGACGAAGAAACAGACGATGAAGATGAAGTTTCATTTCTCGGATTTATTGAATATTGCACTATGCCATTTGAGCAAAAAATAGTGAAAACAGATGTTGACAAGCTTATACTAAACAGAGATGAGGTGAAAAGTAGGATTTGGCCATTCCTGAAAAAGAGTGAAAAGAGGAATCGTAGTGAAGGTTTATGACGAATTCGGTAAAATTTCATTGATGATCAGTTCATGCTTTGCACTAGATGGAAATATTTGTTTGAAGATCATAAACTGAATGAAAATGGAGATTGTTATGCTGCAGTTTGGATGTTTCGACACAAAATATCACATCAACGATGTTTTGCTCTGATTATGAAGAGGTCAAAAGCTCACAATTAGAAGATTCTCGTTAGTGTTTCTGCAGATTTCTTTTGTTTAGTTGTTAGTCACTTTCGTTAGTGTTTCTGCAGATTTCTTTTGATTAGTTGTTAGTCAAGTTCATTAGTGTTTGTGCAGATTTCTTTTGATCAGTTGTTAAATACTTTCGTTAGTGTTAAGAGTCCTGTTAGCAATAGTTTTATATGAATAATTGTATGTTCAAGGCTTACAATTCAACAACACACAAATTGGAAAATGTTAATGTAGCTGGAATGGAAGGACTTCACTTACTTGAGGTTGTAAACTATGTCGAAACTTTATCCTCTCCGTTTCTTTAGTTGATGCATACTTGGTTCAGATACGTGAAGAGAAGACGTTATTTGAGAGTGTAGATTTCTTTTGATTAGTTGTTAATCACTTTCATTAGTTGTTAATCTTGAGGAATATTTAGTCTTGTTAATGTCTAGTGTAGTAAAAGTTTCAATTTTTTATTTTTTTTTAGATTTGTACTTTTCTTGTAACCAATTAATGTTTGATTGCAATGAAAGTTATTGAGAAACGCAGTATGTCATCTCTTTGTGAATACAATATTCAGAATATCCCACAATTTTATGTGATTGTAAATTTGACCATTTGTACTTTCTATTGTAAAATTTGGTGTTTAAGTAGTTATAATATATAACTTGCAAATTTGACAAGCAAAGTGTTTTTTTTTTATCAGACTAAATGGAGGACATTTTTGTTTGTTTTCGCGTAGTTTAAGGACATGTTTGAACCAAAGTATTGATGGTAAATACATTTTTTTGAGTCAAACTATAATTAAGGATATTTTTATTTCTTTCACATAGTTTAAGGACATTTTTTACCCTTTTCCATTAAAATTTGGAAATTTTTCACATATAGCCACTTAAAAATAGCCTAATTACTCTCCATATCTATAGTTTGATAATTATAATTCGTAGTTACATGTTATATGGAGGAGAGAGGCGAGTGAGACTGGGAGAGAGAGGAGAGAGGCGAGAGAGAGGGGGGAAAGAGTGGGAGAAAGGTGAATTGTATATGTATATCGGCTAGATAATTATATAATATACATATGTATTTGTATATACGGCAAGCGAGAGTGGAGAGGGAGGAGAGAGGAGAGCGAGGCTGGGAGAGGGAGGAGAGAGGAGAGTGAGATTGGGAGAGGGAGGAGAGAGGCGAGTGAGATTGGGAGAGGGAGGAGAGAGGCGAGCGAGACTGGGAGAGAGGTGAATTGTATATGTATATAATTGTATATAACTTTATATTATACATATACATTTGCATAAATGGCAAGCGAGATTGGGAGAGGGAGGAGAGAGGCGAGCGAGAGAGGGCATAGAGGTGAATTATATATGTATATAGGTTAAATAATTGTATATTATACATATGTATTTGTATATTCTGGCGAATTATACATATACAAACGTGACTAATTATACAAACTCGAAGTCAACCCACGTAATCAACGTATAATGTTAATCACGTCTGGTAATTATAACAAGCTATAGTTATTAGTTATGATAAGTAATTAAATAGTATAAATTTGCTTTGTTGCGTAATTTTAAAAAAAAGTTATTTTTGGATGATTGTAAATATTTGATTTATTGGTCCCACCCCTCTTACTCTAAAAATAAATACTAATACGATTAAAGTTGAGCATTCAAATAAGTGCAACTTTCACATATAGCAAATAAAAAATTTATATTTATATGTTATAGCAAAGTTTGCATAATTGCGCTCCATAGCAAACATAGAAACTGTATAATTCGCTATACATATACAGTTGAAGCGAATTGTATAAATCGAAGTGTATAAAATGAGAAAGAGAAAGACACTTGGGCAGAGACTTGTATAAAAATAAAGTGTATAAAATGAATTGTATGATTATAAGTGTATAGAACGATTATATACAATTTGAATTTGTATAAAATGAGAAAGAGAGAAAGACAAAAGAGACTTGGCAGGGAATATACAATTGAATCCAATTGTATAAAACGAGAAAGAGAGAAATTAGATACAATTTGAAATTTGTATAAAACGAGAAAGAGAGAAAGGCAAAAGAAATCAGGCAGGGGAGTATTTTTATTGTATAATTATAAGTGTATATGACGAAAATATATGTACTTGCATGTGTATATACAATTTTCTCACGCTTTATACAAACAGAAACACAATTTATACATTTCGTTTCTGTTTGTATAAGTGAGAAAGGCGATGGTGGCGAGCGAGATTTGGGAGAGTGGCGAGCGAGATCTGAAAGAGGGGAGAGAGGGAAACAAAAATATATGTATTTATACAATTTTCTCTGCTTTATACAATTCGAAATAATTTTTATACACTTGTGTTTGTATAAAAAGTGAGGAAGCGAGGGAGAGATTGGAGGAGAGTGGCGAGCGAGATATTGGGAGAGAGGCGTCTGGCAATTTTTTGCAAACGTTTGCTATGGAGCACAATTAAATCAAAACCTAGCTACTCCATTTATTTTAGGTTATTAGTTTGCTATTATATACAATTATCCCTTCAAATAATGGTGAAACTCTCCAAAAAAAAAAAAATTATTCCAAAAATAGTAGAGTTATAATACGACTAAAATTGAACAGAAACTTGTTCTACAAGTAATCTACTTCTTCTTCTTCTTTCTCCAAAAATGAATTTTTCATAGGGTTTCAACATTCAAATCATGGTGAAACTTGAAAAGGAAGATATCGAAGCCGCATTGCTTCTTTCTTGGTTGAAGTACGTCCCTGTTTTTCCAAAGAAAGAGCTTCAAATTGTGGAGAAATCGAATCGAAAGCATCGAAGATTCATCAAAAATGAAACCCCAGAAATTCAGATTCCGAAAAGGGTGAAAAATTCACCGTCTTCTTCTGGGTTTGAAGTTTATGGTGCTGGAAATCCAAAAAGGGTTCGAGTCTCGAGCAATTTTAATGGCGGTCAAGCTGCTTCTAGTTCTAGAAATTCCAATCCAGTACCAAAAAGGGTTCATGTTTCGCCTTCAAATTTACCAAAATTTCCCCCAATTGAGAATTTAACAACCCTAATTGGACAATGCAGTAACCCATTTGTGAAGCAATTGACGAATTCCGATGTGAATGAACATCAAGGTAGGTTCTTACTCAGCAATGAATATGTAAGGAATCAACTTCTCCCATTATTGAATGAAAAATCTGAAGATCTTACTGTTGGTATCAGTGTTAAAACTTTTGATCCAATGGGTAAATACTGCAACATGATATTCAAAACTTGGGGAAATCACAAAACTTATCTGCTTTTAGGAAGCTGGAAACAGTTTGTTCAAGAACATGGATTGAAGAAAAGTGATCGTGTTACTGGTTGGATGTTCCGCCATAATCGAACTGGTGAGCTCTGTTTTGCTCTAACATGGTGAAAACAAAGACGATGAAGAACAAGGTTTAATGGTAAATAGATTAATCATTAGTGATTAGTGATTAATTAGAGTTGTTTAGTTTTTTAATTAGCTGATTATTATTATCTGGTTGGGAAGTTCTAAGTTTTGTTTGAGACAAAGATGAATTTTCCCATATATATATATATATGAAAAAATATTTATGATTTTAGTTTTTATGAAAGTTGTTAGTTTTATATTTTGTTTCGATAATATGCTCAATGTAATCTCCCAAATGGAGTAACGTGAACGTATGTGCATAGATTATAGTATAAGATTTGAGGAGATTGAGGTGTACACAACCTTATTCTTACTTATGTAGAGAGGCACGTCTCTGCTAGACTCTCGGCTCAAGAACCTGTTTGGATGTTTAACAATAACATACTAAATCTAAACTCACAAGTCGGGTCTAGAAAGTGCGGCTCAAGAACCTGTTTGGATGTTTAACAACAATAACATACTAAATCTAAACTCACAAGTCGGGTCTAGAGAGTGTGGGGTGTTTATTATTTTCGATAGACTTTCGACTCGATAAACTATTTGATTAGACAATTTTTACAACAATTGGAATATGCAATTGGCGACTAGAAAAAAAGAGTTAAATGAACAAAATCAAATTAGGGATGTTAGGTATAATGAAACTACAGAACAACTCAGTCCCAACTATGCTAAAAAAATTATCAACTATTGATTTATTTGTTTCTCTACTTTGAGTTTTCCCTGTAACAAAGGACAGCATAACTAAGATCAACAAACTTATTACAAAAAGCACGAAGATGTACGATTTTCGCGCTTCTATTCTTCTAATGCTCTGGTGAAGTGACGATTTCTGTAATACAATCCACAAATGCACAATGTAACGCTATCTCCCGTGGTAGTCTCCTTGTATCGTTTTGGCGAGGATGTAGTTTGATGAAGCATCAATGTCCTTGAGATGTTCTGAGTATGCCTAGTATTTTGAGTGATAGTTTACTCCAATTCCTTGAGAAAATCTATATTGTCAACGAAAACCTGCATGTTTTCTGGAAATGTTATAAACTTGCGAATTTGAAACCTACGATGAGGGCACTAGGGGGAAGTTGTAATGTAAACAGAATTACCGTCTTCCAACCATCAGGGTCGAGGCACGCTGTAATCTTGGTGCTGATACCGGGTAGAGGTCCTGGTTCCCTGGTAATTTTTCCACCACAAAGTCTTATTGCTTCTGCTGTCTTGTAAACGTCATCGGTGCCTATAGCTATCTGTTGGGATATGTATAAGTTAGTGAACTAAGACGTAAGGAGCATACCGTGATGGTATGAAACCAAGATAACATGTGAAACACACTACTACCGATCTATGAAGTGCTACCTGTGCGTATGCGTTTCCCTTGTCATATTCAGTGACGCCATAATTATATGTTAACTCCATCACAGCGCTCGTGTCTTCAGGACCATATCCCAGCATTGCTATTGTATACTGCAAATTCGTAATAGCTTGGTAAGACTATTCTGTATAATAATACACAATGTGATTTCCATCGAATGTATTCTATATTCATGCTTATTTAGTTTGACGGAAGTCACTTCGAATCAAGCCACAAATCAAACTTTTCTTAATCTCTCAAAATGATATATAAATTGAAGCATAGAGCCTATAAATTTCAGATTTAACAAATGCTAAACCTTTGTTGGAGTAAATCACAGTCAAGTAAAAATTATTGACTCTTCCAATAGTAAATAAGTCAACTTCTTGATTTTTTAAATTTATTGAGATGCAAGTATAACTAAATAAACGCAATCACCTAGACGTATATATTTCTACAATTGCTAGAAAACATTTTCTCAACGATTTACTTAAGCAACACTCGTCATTCTCGGAGCATCTGCAAGTACTAGTCTCAAAGTGACAACATCTATAACGTTAAAAGTTTCCATCACCATGAACGAAAATAACAAACTAATCAGAATAGAGAGTTAGTTCAATAGGGAAAAGTACTAGATCACGTACAGGTAGTCAAATTGAAGTACTACTGCAAAATAACTTTGGATAATGCACGTTCAATAGGACAAAATAGCATGTTTGCACAAAAAGTTGGTCTAATAGGGAATCATATTTTAGCAATGCTACGAGTAAGTCTCAAAATCCGATTATCTATTAGGAGACGGTTGTGATGCAAGTAATCATTTTCATTCCATACAGCCACATCTGTAACTGCCATTTCATAAACCAAACACCAAAACATATGGAATCGCATCAGAAAGTTAATCTATCTCCACTATTTTTTCTTCTTCGGGATAAGATAGTCACACTTAAATAACAAACAATAAAGTTACGCATGCATCCAGCTGACTTAGCAATAAGCATATTGGCTTCCAACACTTGAAATGATTTCATTAGATATGTAGACTGTTTTTAAAAAAGTTCACATATTTACCTTGTATTCCGGGTTGTCGCGTGTGCGAAGAAGCTTCATTCCATAAGCCTGAAGATGAAACAATGTACAGTGAATTTGTGGCTGACCACTGGTCCTTTCAGTAGAGCTCATAAGAGATATTCACTAACAGTAAACACAATAGCAACAGTACTTATGAAGTCACAGTAACTTACGTTCTCATAAAAACTTATGGCACGTTCAAGATCTCCGACTCGAAGCATTACTTGGCATAGGGGTTCGGGTGTTGGACCCCTCTCCAAAAGTTCAAACTTGTAACCATCAGGATCTTCAATAAATGCAATTACAGTCTTTCCCCCTTTAACGGCACCTGGTTCCCTGGTTACTTTCCCTCCCTTAGCCTTTATGAGTTCAACCGTCTTTGAAACCTAATGCACACCCCCAACAAGCTGGTAAGTTCTCAAGTAATATGCGCAAGAAAATTGTCAAAGATGCAAAATATGAATACTGACAAACAGGGTTATGCAGGTAATACACATGAATTGCATAGAACAAACACAAAATGCAATATCAGTTAAGTAAAGGAAGGGCCTAATAGATATGCAAGATTACATGTTTTATATACGAAATTTGAAATGGTAAAGAAAATAATGTGCTGAAAATTCTGTTCTGTTCTACGTAAATTTCTTTCACGCTTATATAACACCTTATAAAGAAACTTACATCCTCTACAGCAATTCCGAAATGGCCAAATCCAGATCCAATATCATACTGGTCAACTCCATAATCTGGCAGTGCCATAAAACTAAAACATCAGATTCATGACAAGGAGCTTATAAAAGAGATAATTAAATTCGAAAGCAGCCTTAAACATTTGAGTTGTGTCAAGAAATGAAAGGCAACGGCAGAGTGATATGGATAGAAGCAACTTACTATATGTGAGTTCAATTACAAAATGAGAGTCCTCTGGTCCATATCCTAGAAATGCATTTGTGTATCTTTCCTCGGGGATGTCACGCTTTCTCAATAATTTCATCCCTAGGCACTCTGTATAGAATCTGCACACAATTACGGAAAGTGAAAAGAGAGGGTAAGAGAAAAGATGACCATGACAATTAAATAGAACTAGACAAGCAAGATATGGAGTGTCAAGATATTTGTACTTTATTGTTCTGTCAAGGTCTCCAACGCGGTAAACAACATGGAGCATTCTTCTCTTGTCCTGTTTGACCCACTCCAGTACATTTTCTTGGGTAGAAGCAGTGCTTGCATGTGCCATATTTCCGGCAGCACTGATTGACAAACAGCCTCCTTTTTCTCTTAATAGCTTAGAAGCTTTTAGGCCAAAAGACTGCACCTGGGGAACCGCTGCATAACCAACAATCACCAAGTAAGAAACTCTCTTACGAACAGATGAACACACTAACATCCCGGGATACAGTAGTCTCTAAAGGTCAACAGACATAAGCAACAATTTCCACCAATAGCATACAAATGAACGACATTAACTGGTATACTGGCGAGCAAATCATAATAGAAATTAACGCAAACTATCTGAGGCAGTCAATGAGTCTCCATCCTGAAGAATTAAAGTAAACGGAAGAGTTGGAGGATACAACTTGAAACAGAAATCTACAGCACCAACCTTTCTAATTTACTGCAGCACATGTTTCCACATTCATCTAAGGAAGGTGTTCATACGGCGAGTGTGGGGTAATTGCTTATTCATGCATGGAGGAGTCATTTTTAAACTAACTAAATAACAACCTAAGTTAAGCAAATTGAGGCATGTAAGATTCAGTCGACAAATATGCTATCTACAAAGTAGAACCGGAGAACTTCTAAATAAAAGCAACTCGAAACTCAATCCCCTCCAGGATAAATCTAACCCCAGGAAATGGTGCTCTTTAATAAAATAAGAACGACTTCTACCGATTAGACTCTCTTTTAAAGTCCTTTACCACGACGTCTTCAATCCAATGGGAACAGAAAGGTAGTAAACCACATTAGCTATACACAACTAGCATAAACAATACCAGTGCAAGTTAAGATATTGCTAAAGTAGACTGACTACCCGAAACACAGATAAACTACCATATGTCAATAAAACAATACCACTTTATACAGACAATTCAATAACAAATGGTACATCTAATTCATCAATATATTTCCATGTTCAACACAACACACAAATGAAGAAAAATCTATTTCACTAGCATTAAAACAACTTCTTTAACCTCCAAATCCAACCAGCATACAACATTTCCTTTGTGCAATTTACTTGTACTCTGGTCCACATACTATACTACAAAAAAACACCAAATGGGTACACAAAAAATTGGTCATAAATTGAAAAAACAACAACAGCGATTCAAAAAAAAACAAAAAAACGAAGTGGGTATTGCAAAAAACGAAAAAGGGGTTCAAAATTGAGAGATGAAAATGAAAAAGATAGAGACTTTACCAGTACCCAGATGACAATAAGTGAATTTCCGTGTAGAATTATGTGAGAAAAGCGAAACTGAGAAACGTGATGACCCAGAAAACTTGAGAGATGAAAGTGAAGGTCTAATTGATGATGCCATAGGTAAAATTCTCACCATTTTTGTTGATTTAAAGCTGCTTTTTGCAGCCTCCTATATATGGAGTGATGATTGATTCGAGTTTTTTTTTTTTTTTTTTGTGATTCTTTGGAAAAATTGAAGATTTGTTATTTGTGGGAGTGAAGTGTGGAGCTAAAGAGAAACAAATTTTGATGATGACAAAGTTTGTAGGATTGGATGGAGAAGAATCAAAGTCCTTTTGGGCTTCATGGATGGGCTATTATGGCCCAAACATCAAAATTGTGACACAAAAATATTTCGCAATATTATAAATCTTATCAGATTTTAGCGTGTCCAAATATATTTAGATACGTGTATCTCAAAATACATAGGTTCAAAATTAGGAGCAAGTTGTTCTACCGACACTGTATTCAAATGAACTTGCATGTATATGGGATATATCATAAATTTCTTTCGTCTTCCTTCCATCTCGCTTGTATATGGAATATATAATAAATTCCGTTCGTCTTCCTTCCATCTTGCTTGTCACTCTCTTATGTATCTGATATCCCAGATTCATGTGAATAATATCGATATATTCATGTCTATCTTACTCGCCTCTGTCGCTACCTTAGTAGATATATCTACTAGATTTTTTTTTTTATAGTGTGATAATATATGCTTAGACCAAATTTGTATGTTTTCTCAAGAAAAAAATAATCATATAATGCATCAAGGATATCATTACTTATTATATATAATTTTACAAACTAAAAGACTATTTCATAATCGACTCTTGTTGTCGGATCGAGGGGGCGTTCAGTCGATTTGACGTTTCAAAGAAGTATGTGGTTGTTAACCACCGAAGTCCAGTTCATCTTTTTATTCACCATAGGAGGACTCACTGGAATAGTTCTGGCTAATTCTGAATTCAGATGTTAAGAATTGAAAAATAAAACTAATCACTCCATTGCCATCTCTTTTGACTATCTAGATATTGTTACTTGAAGTAATTATCACCACCTTTTGGTTTAATGGTATGTTTTTTGTATAATTAAAAATAAAGATAGAGTTTCTACTAGGAGTTAAAACAAGATGATTTAGATTTGAATCGTAAGTGTGAATATAATTTTAATTGAAATTTTAGATTTGAATCGTAAGTGTGAATATAATTTTAATTGAGATTGCTTTATTCCTAAAAGAAGATATTATATTATTCAATATAAATTTAGATTAATCTAATCATAAAGTGATTAAAAGAAAGAAGAGCATAGAGATTCAAATCATGAGTTAATTTGAAATCAAGATCTCAATCTTTAAAGAGGATATCATAATTATATTATATAGTTTCCCATTGGAAATACAAAAAGGTAATTAATTAAATTAACCTACTTGATCAATTATATGTCATAAGGCTATAAATTGTGTATTGGGATATTTCTTGAAAATTCACCAAGATGATATCACACTATGGACAACTAATTAAATTTCATCATCAATTGACACAATATAAGCTGACAAAAAACATATGGGATCCACACACACAAAAATAAACAAAAAAATTAAGATTAAAATCAATCTGTCCATAGTTAAATTGTACTAAAAATTACATATACTAATATGGTAAAAATAAATTCCACAATCATCATAATGTATATAACATATTAAAGTAAGCTCTGTATCATATTTTTTGGTTACTAAAATTATTTTTCATGAAAAGTTAATTATATATAACTATCTTTTAAGTTAATCGAATAACGGAAACATTTTCTTGCATGACCATGTATAGAAGTTAAACTCGGAGATTAATACGTTCTTTTATCTTAATTTATTTGATATAATTCAAATTTCGTCCTATAAAAAAAATTACCGTAATTTATTTGCATGTCATTTATTTTTATTTTATTTTAAACCTTAAATATTGTATGCCTAAATGCATGATAAAAATAAAAACATTCGACTCTCAAAATTCAAATTATGTCATATTAATTAATTATTGCTCTCTATTCTAGCCCTTTTCTTTTCCTTTTTTTTTAGGGCAAAGGAGAATTTTGAATATCTATTACGTACCTAGAAACATGAATGTCGTGTTTATAAATTATCTGAACTAACATGACATATGAAATATAATTGTTTTTTAGTTACTCATCATCTAATTTGTTTTGTAATTATAATTATATTTACGACCAAATGCAATAATTTGAAATATGTTAGATCAATTGAAAAAGTTCAAAAATACATTTAAATAATTAAATAGATCCAAATACTTGAGATAGAAGCTTGATCAAAGTTTTATGCGTTGATGAATTAATAAAGGCCACATATAAATCAAATCGAATAAAAATTAAAGAGTCTTATCTTAAAAGTGAAAATGGAACTCGATATAACACTTTTATTAAGTGTTAAAATAATATGGCGATAGAGCTAGAAAATTTAACGAGAAAATTAAAATAATAAAATGGACTTAACATTTTGGACTAGTCAAGTAGACTATCCACATAAGTCTCTAAATTCATATTCTAGAGTCAAATTATAAGAACTCTGACTAACATTTTACGATATGCTTTTTATTATATTTATATGTAATAGATTATAATTTATAATACTTTTGATATAGTTTCTGAATATTGTTAAAAATATAAAATTAGTATAATTTAATTTAACTTTGATAATCAGTCAAATTGACTTTTTGAAAAGCGTAATATAACAAACAAAAGTGGACAAGTTATTCACTAGATTTAAAGTAAAGATAAAGTAATGTTCAATCTTTAATTATAATGAGTCGGTATATACTTAATTTAATACAATTTTCTTTTTTGTGATTTTAGTTCAACATTGTCAATCATCATGACATTATTGTATAATTAAATAATACTATAAAATAAGGATAAGTCTGGCTTAAATTAAAATATGAGTATAATGAAGAGTACAAACAACAATAATATTTCACTAGCTTAAAATTACTCCAACTTGCATTTTGAGGCAAAGCCAGATTCATCTGAATTTCCTTCAATTGAAAAATTATATTTTATATATTAATATTAGATCACATTAATTTTTTAATATATTTATTTTTATTAAAAATTTTAACTCGATCACTCTTTATATGAATCCGAAGAATAAAAAAAAACCCGAATAAAGACACAAAAAATTGCCAAATCCAAGAATTGGCATTTTACAAATCACATATTCCTTGTGATAGCCAGAAAATTACAAAAATATAAAAAGATATGTGTCATTGAAATGGACAAGAGGTGACATATCATAAATTGTGTATTTTAAGGAGTTGTTAGACCTAATCACACGATTAGAAAAAAAAGTTAAATAATAATATATTAAAACAAGTAAAACATAAAAAATAAATAAATGTACTTTCCTTGGTTAAGAAATAACACTACAAGAACAACATACTCAATATAATTTTTCAGATAAGATTTGTACGTACATATTTTATAAATATTTCACAAATGCAAGAGAAAAAAAAAACTCATCCCATCAAATGAAAGTAAGTAAAAAGCCTTTTACCATCACTAGATATTAATCAGACTCAGACTGTAACTACTCATCCATTTTTAGTAAAAAATTTCGGACTTGACCCTAGTAAAATATCGTCTTTGCACTTTACCTCGAAAATAAGACTTTTCAATACGAATTCAAATTAATCAAGTCGCAAAGCAGATATCGAACATCAGATAAAAGAAAAATACCTAGACAAAAGAAACTATACATTGAATGATTGTCTTGTATACCTTTTTTCCCTATTTTCAAACCATTGAACTGTTCTTCTTGCAATTGGAAGCCAAATTTTCATCCTTTTTTCCTCAACACAAGTAATTGAATTGTCTCTATTACAATTCCTAGTATTGTAATCATCAAATCTTGGACATATCAAAATCTCAGACATACTTCTTTTCTCATTTTGTCTCAACACATTTGATGTACTTACTATATTCTTGTTGTAATTTGTTGATTCTAATGATGAGTTGAATCTATTGTTAGTCATTTCATTGATCATTTGAGTATTCAAGAACATGAAATCCGAAGAACTAACGTTGCTCCATCGATGTTTCAACACAACATCAGACACAACAATCTTATGATTGAACTTATGTAACATATCATCATCAATCATGTTCTGTTTTTCCTCTGTTTGATCGAAAAAACTATCTTCGTGTTTCTTGAAACTTATGTTGCCAATGCTGAATCTTGATGATCCATTTTGACAATTTTCTTCTCTTTGTATATAAAGTTCCAAGTTGGAATCCTCTCTTAAAAATCGAAAACTATTTGAATATGTTAACAATGAGTTGTCCTCAATGCAGACTTTACGTCTGCATAGAGGACAACTCGAATGTTTTTCAAGCCATTGATCAATACAATTGATGTGAAATGCATGTTTGCATTTTGGTAGCAATCTAAGGACTTCAACATCTTCGAATTTTGATAAACAAACCGCGCATTCTAAGCCTTGTCTCGAGCCTTTAAGCAATGAGAATCTAAAAAAAGGGAGTGATTCTATGATAGTTTTATCTATACCTGAGGAAACTCGTGCCATTGGGAGCGTTGTTAGTCCATCTTGATCAATTTGCATCGCGTTGTGGAGAGGTAGAGACGATCTACGACAGAATTTGGCGTAGAGAAGTAGAAGGAATGTTAAGGAAAACATGATGGAGAGAATGCCAATAACAACAGCTATACTTGGCCTGAAGTTTGCTTCATCTTGTGTTGATGGCAAGTCTTGATATGTGTTGTAGTCATGGGCTTTAACAACATTTGGGAGTAGAAATTGAAGGATTGTTATAACTAGTATGATCGCGATATGGTTATTTTTTCTGTCTGAATTCGACATCACGTATGTAACCTTATGAAAAAAAAGAGTGTAAGATATGAAAATAAGAATGAATTATGTGTCTCTTATTTATCATGACATGAGTTTGTTTGGCATCTTTTTTAATATGGGGTCATCTCCAAGAGTATTATTTTTGGTTTGTCTGTTTTTATATGTCACAATCTCTAAGAAAAGAAAAATCTAAGGGGTGGTGAGGTCGAGACAAAGATGCGTAGATTTAAAATTTTAACTTGATAAGTTTGATCTTTAAAATTTTCAGTATCAGATTTGTTGTACTTTTTTAAATTATGAAATCAGATCTAATATATGTTTTGATTCTTGCAAGATTTTTTCATGTAAAATTTATATATCGAGTTGAATAGATTGAGTTTAGATGAATCCAGATCCAAAGCAATATTTCATTTATCTCTCATAAACAATTTTTTAATAGGACATAAAGTATAATTTTACATTATAATATTTCATAAATTATGTTTGTGCGCCTTAAAAAAAAACTCATAGCCTACTAGGCAAAAATTATATTTGTAAAGACAAATTAAATAAAAAATTATTTGAAGGACAAATTTATCACTAAATGCAAATGCTACCTAGATATGGCTTCACTTTTCTAGCATACTTTTTTTTTCCAGAAAAAAACAAAGGAAGTGAAACTCAATTTGATAAGTATCATATAGGTAATATATCAAGAGGTGTCAAGGTTTTATTGCATGATAATGAAAAAGTCAAAGTGTAGGTGTATGAGAGAGCAACTTAAAAATAAAAATAATGAAAAATAAAGAACCTTAATTTGTAAGTTTATTTTTTCTTTTCGGAGTCGATATTAAAGTCCTAATAAAATTCTAATCGCGCATTGTAGATTCATTTAGGGTGATTTCCAATAAAATTTCTTCATAATTAAGTGTCGAATTCGAAAATCGAAATCTCCTGCACCACAATCTATGTTGATCATAAACCTTTCTAAGTCAAAGGAGTAGGAAACATTACACCCTCTTATGCATAAATTTGTTTTTTTGAAACTCAACTACATGATATTATAGCAAATGTAGCTGTCATTTTTGCATTATATTAATTAATTCAAGTGTCAGCTTAGTACTTAGTACTTACTCTAATTTAATTGTTTATATACATTATTTTGTCAACTAACTCAAAATCTAAGAAGAGTGTAGTTGCTACACTAGGCTATTTATCCTTTTTATTATAGTATCAAACAATTAATTAAAAACATCAAGTTCAATTAGAAAAAATTAAGTTTAAAAAGCTTATAATTTACAAAATGCAGTTCTTTTGGAATATATGCAAATGCAAGTACTAATACTGCCTTTCAAATTATCTCTTAATTCTTTATGGCCGAATCCATAAACAGATTTATAAACTTGTTGGGTTTTTTCTTTCAGGTATCTTAACTACGCCATTTTCCTATTGAATCATTGAACCACCCATAATTTGTTCTTTTTAAACACTGTTAGTTGATTTTGATCGGCTTTTCTATTGTAAATGCCTTCAATTGTGTTCGATTTTGATTGAAGGAATGAAGACAAATTGTGTGTTAGTCTCATTTGTTTTCTAATATGTTGTAATGATTTGAAGTAAAACACAGTTATTCTCGAACATTTTCACTGTCAATTGGACTAATGAGTTCTGGAACAACACATGTATCCTCTATTAATATCCCTCACAAAATCGGATTCCACATCAGCCAGCGGTGTTTAAAAGGAACAAATTATGGGCGGTTCAATGATTCAATAGGAAAATAGCATAGTTGAGGTACCTGAGGAGAAAAAACGCAACAAGATAAATAAAAAGTTCGCTAAAATTAGTAATTATTTATTAAAAGACATTCATCCAAATAATTTTTTCTTTTTTCAAATATGCAATTTGGGCTTCTGTATGAAGCAAAGGTAATTTGGGCCTATTTTTCGTCACAACCTTTAGATATTGGGCTACTATGAATGGGAGAAATTGACAAATAGCTATTTTTGGATCGTTAATCAAGTTTTAATCGTAAAAAAAAAGAACATTACCAATGTTATTTTACCTTTAATATAACATGTTAATTATTATTATAATTATTATTATTAATTAACGTTTATAATAAATAAATGCTTATGATTAACCTAAAATAATTTAAATGTTTAAATATATTTGTTGTCCAAACATGTCTATTTCAAATTCAAAATTTCACTTAATTTAACTCTATTTTTACTACTGAAACAATAATGATGAATTTGAAAGAATATAATATTTAATGTTCCTTTCTTTTATTAGTCCCTATATTATTTATTTTAGCAAATTAAAATAAATATTTTTTTCTTTAGTATTAGTTACAAGTAATTACATAATCAAATTTAGATTTTTAAAATATATTTAGGAAATATGATTTATTTAGAAAAAAAAACTTACTACTAAATAGTAATAATTTAATAAAATTATCAAGTTAATAAAGAAAACAAGGGAGGTAAGAGAATAATTAATAATTCATTATGTGACAGCATTTAGTGCTTGGTATAGACGTTACGAATACTAATTTGACTTGTGCACTATAAAACATAAATATGAGTAGTTAAAAAAAGTTAAAAAATTAAGTGCGATCGATAAAAAATGTGTTACTTTAAAAAATTTATTTTATTTCGATTCGTTTTTTATAACAAAGGCGACTTTGTATTCAATGAGACTCAAACTTGAGATTTTTTATTAAGAATAAATGAGTATTTTTAACACTCTACCACAATCCTGATCAGTACAGGCTAATGAGTATCTATATTGTCATTTTTTCACTGAATAATATAAAATAATATTCATATTCGATACATAACGACTGGTTAACTACAAATTAGCTATGACTATTTAGCAATGAATTAGTGACGAATTTAATCTAACTAATTTGTTGTTCTTCAATAAGATGACAATAAATGTAATTTTTTTCCATGATGCAATGTGTGATAAATCTACCAAAATAAAGTTGTTGGAACAAAAAAAAAGGAGAACTAGTAGTTGATACATGTGTGAAAAAAAATTAAATGGTTGAAACATTATGTTAGTTTAATTTAGAAAAATAACATTAATTTTAAACCACTAAACATTTTGGATTAAAGAAGATAAGAATATAATGCTAATTCATATTAGATTTACAAATTCAACATAGTATTTATTATATATTTGTATGTATATAATGCTGATTCATATTAGACTTACAAATTCAAACATAATATTTATAGCAAAGATTTCAAATTTACACTCAAGTTTTTTTTTTCTTATTCGATCTTCGTACTTATATTATAGCTTTAACTAAATCTAAAACGTATTGCAAAATTATTTCTTGGGACACTTCTAGCGAGATTTTTTGCATGATCAGAAAATTCGAACCTAAAACCTTTGATTAAGAGTGGAGGAATTCTAATTATACATCACCACTCATATTTATAATTTATACTCATTTAATTAGCCGAAACACTTATCCGAATATTTACACTCAACATTAATTACTAATAGGTGAATAGAAGATCGATATTTATCCTTTATTTATTCAAAGTTTATTACTTAACCATGGTTAAGTGATATACATTTTTACCTTAATTTTAGTGAAGTTAAGTCAATATGGATAAATTTTTACTATTAATTAGCAACTCATAAGTTAATGATGGATTAGTGATTTTTATTAAGAAGAAGAATATAGCCCCTAAGATTATAAATGACAAAAATCTCACTTTTAAAATTCTTTTATTACCATTATCTCCTATTAGTTTTATAAATTTTTAAAATTCCTTATTTTCACACATCAGATTAATGTCTAAGCGCATCAAATTAATGTATCTCGTGCATCAGATTAATGTATCATGTATAAAATGTACATCATATTAGTATACCATGTATAAAATATAATGTATCTTACTTAACGATTAATGTATCTCGCGCATCAGATTAATGTATCAGCACTTATATTATTGTATCGGTTTGTGGGATTTTTATAATTATAAACTTATAAGGGACAAATAGTAATTTTGCCTTAAAAATATGTGATTTCTGTCCTTTGTCCGGACCATGTTCATATATATAACTTAAATCGTCTTTACTATACCCTTGGATTAATTTTACAATAACGACAATGTAAATATTGTTTATACAACTAGTGAATTTTACCATGCGTGAATAAGTTATTTATTATTCTACCATGTTCATATATATAACTTAAATCGTCTTTTACTATACCCTTGGATTAATTTTATAATAACGACAATGTAAATATTTTTTATACAACTAGTGAATTTTACCATGCGTGAATAAGTTATTTATTATTAAATCTTTACTATACCATTGGATTAATTTTACAATTACGACAATGTAAATATTTTTTATACAACTAGTGAATTTTACCATGCGAGAATAAGTTATTTATTATTCTACCTAAATGCTAATCAATGTTTATCCAAAGATTTACATATAATGATCTTTTAAATACAATATATTTTACGTAGTCAATTGTGTAGGAGGTCAATTTTAGTTTTCATCTTTGTAATATATGACACAATATATTTAATCTTTCAATTTATTAAAATATATTTTCATAGTCCATAGAAAATAAATTATATTTAAAACTATATTACTATCAAATATGACATATGATGTAACAATAGTTAAATTAACATGACACATGGTTGCTTAAGAAATCAAAAGTGCATATTTCGATTAATTGAAAATTAGATCATGTGCTTAGTCAAATATATTTATTTCTTTTTACTAAACATAGAATTTATCTCCTTTTTATTTATTTTAATTTGCTAAATCTACCATATCCACATTTAATGAAAAAAATATTATGAAGACTTGTTTACTCACTTAAGATTATCTAAATAAATCTCTTTAAAAGACAATTTTTTTTTTATTTTCATTTCTTTTTTAGGATGAATAATATTATCCTTTGTCTGTTTTAAATCACCTTAAAACATGCATAAATAACAAACTTTTCTTCTTAATATATCTCTCTTTCAACATACCTTTTTTTTAATTAAAAATTCTAATTAGTTCTTAAAATTTGTAATTAAGAGAAAAAAAATGGCTGGTGGTGGATTTGATGATAAAAGTAGAGGAGCAAGAGCTCATCTTTATGAGTACAAAATTACTAGTTATTTTGTTTGTTCATGTATTGTTGCTGCCATTGGAGGTTCTCTATTTGGTTATGATCTTGGCATCTCTGGTAAGTACAATTTTTTTTGTTCGGAGTTTATGTCAGAGTCAAAATTTTCATTAAAATGGTTCGAAATGTAAAAGAATAAATAAATAAGGAAGATGTCAAAGAGATCTAGTATATAATATATATGTACATGAACAGTCTGTCAGAGACGGATCTAAGATCTAAGCTGTATGAGTTCAATTATTAAGGGGAAAAAACAAATCAATTTATTGTATGAGTATGATTAGTAAAAGGGAATATTTTAGATAATTATCTTTGTATTTGATTAGAAAGAAGATTAAAATTTTTGAATAAAAATAAGTTCAATCTTGTGGCAAATCAAACATTAAATTACTAAAAGGGGAAAATGATTTTCTTTACTTTTATATTTTTCTCTTTTAGTCCATTTGAAATAGTTTCTAAATTTCATTTAGTGTTGAATTGGAAAAAAATTGTTCTTTCTTTTGGAAAATATTTTTCATCATTCAACTTAGTGATCAAACATTACATGATGCAATTTCAAACTTATCGTGAACGTGATCTTAAATAGAAGGCTATGTAGGTTAGTTAGTGTGTTGAGAATTATCTGGCTTTTTTTTTTTTTTACACTAGTAGTCATTTATTTAATGTTTTTTATACTTTAATTATCATATTATTTTGTTCTAGTTACTGATCATGCTTTAGTATGTACTCTTTTCATGATTATTTCAGTATTTTGTCTTGGCTTCTTCGTTTTACAAATTGCTTTGTAATCCGAACTATATGTACTCTTTTCATGATTATTTCAGTATTTTGTCTTGGCTTTTTCGTTTTACAAATTGCTTTGTAATCCGAACTAAGCATCTAGTCAAAACAACCTCCTTACCTCCAATTTTGGCATAAGGTCTGAGTATATATATTCCTTTCTCATACCTCACTTGCGTGATGACTTTGGATATGTTCACACTCATCTTGACTTTACAAATTGTCAGCTTCTATCTTTTCATATTGAATTTGACTTTTTGTTTGTTTGTTTGTTCGTTTTGTCTTTGCGTGGCCCAATCTTTCTAATCGAAAAATCTTTTTTGACACATCATACTAATCACATGACTATTCCCGCTATTTCAAAAAGAATGACATACTTTCATGTTTAATTTGTTTAAAAAAGAATGATCTCTTTTCACTTTTCGTAATATTTTAATTTCAGTTTTCCACGTGACATGCGGTTATTGTTATTATTATTTTTCAGGTGGTGTTACTTCAATGGATGATTTCTTAAAAATATTTTTCCCAGAAGTGTACAAAAGGAAACAAGAACATCTAAAAGAAACAGATTATTGCAAATATGACAATCAAATACTTACATTATTCACATCATCTTTATATTTTGCTGCACTAATTTCAGCATTTGGTGCATCACATATTACTAGGAAAAAAGGTAGAAAAGCAAGTATTTTATGTGGTGCTGTTAGTTTCTTTGTGGGAGCTGTTCTTAACGCTGCTGCGAAAAACATCGCTATGCTCATCATTGGTAGATGTCTTCTTGGCTTTGGCATCGGCTTTAGTAATCAGGTAAGTTATACAACTTACTCATATTTTCGTTAACGAGTTTCAAAATTCATAGTCATTGTCATAGTGAGTTGATCTTGTCACGATCTATGTGACATAACTCGTATTTATGTTATTTGTTTGTTTACCAAATATTTACAGGCAGTTCCATTATATCTATCAGAAATGGCACCAGCAAAAATAAGAGGAGCAGTTAACCAATTGTTTCAACTCTCAACTTGTTTGGGAGTATTAATAGCCAATTTTGTTAACTATGGAACTGCTAAAATTCATCCATGGGGATGGAGATTATCTCTTGGAATAGCAACAATTCCTGCTTTATTCATGTTTATTGGTGGTCTTTTCCTCCCCGAAACGCCTAATAGCCTCGTAGAACAAGGTAAGGTTTGTTTTACACAACAAATTTCAAGAGTCTGTATTTCTTTCTTAAACTATGTACCAAGTCAAACGATGTATATACCGGGGCAAAATTATTATATATGTATGTATAGTAGATGTTAAGTCTCGTGACTTGTTGATATGTTTACTTTTTTACATTCTGAATCCCCTTACTTAATAAACGGGTAAGGGTAAGTATGTTCGTCTAGAAGCCTCCTTACAAGGAGTGCGCCAAACCCCCTTCAGCGGAAAATTACACTGACTAGACAAAGTCCAAGGTCAATTATATATATATATATATATATATATATTATATACTGAATCCTCTTAACTTCTTCGTATGTCTTACTTCTTTATATTCTGAATCCCCTTAGTGAAAATCCCGCTCTGTCACTTTCTTAGTATTTTCGCTTGAAATATTTTCAACAGGCAAATTAGAGCAAGCAAGACAAGTTTTGGAAAAAGTTAGAGGCACAACAAGAGTTGATGCAGAATTTGCTGATCTAGTTGATGCAAGCAATGCAGCAAGAGCCATAAAACATCCATTTCGAAACTTACTTTCAAGAAAAAATAGACCACAGTTGGTGATCGGAGCGTTAGCCATTCCAGCATTTCAACAACTCAGTGGAATGAACTCTATTCTGTTTTATTCCCCTGTTATCTTCCAGAGTTTAGGATTTGGCTCTGGTGCTGCTCTATATTCATCTGCTATCACCGGTGGAGCGCTTGTCGTGGCTGCATTAATCTCTATGACATTTGTTGACAAGTTTGGTAGAAGAGCTTTTTTCTTGGAAGCTGGTGTTGAGATGATATGTGTCATGGTAATTTCTCGTTTTAACTTCTATACACTGACAACTTCTATACATCAACGTTCATAAAAAAGTGAAAATAGTAATTTTGTGAGTGTATATAACTTCTATACATGTTCATCCTGACGTTGATCTCCCATATTCTATCGATTACAGGTAGCCGTTGCTATCACTCTAGCATTGGAGTTTGGACAAGGTGTAATACTCCCAAAAGGAATTGGGATATTCCTAGTGATTATAATTTGCATATTTGTTCTTGCTTATGGAAGATCATGGGGTCCTTTAGGTTGGCTAGTTCCAAGTGAAATTTTTCCTCTAGAAACAAGATCAGCAGGACAAAGTATGGTTGTTTGTGTTAACATGATATTCACAACCCTAATCGCGCAATGTTTCTTGGTTTCATTGTGTCACCTTAGATACGGCGTATTCTTGTTATTTGCTGGATTTATTATAATCATGACTTGCTTCATATACTTCTTGTTGCCTGAGACAAAGCAAGTTCCAATTGAAGAGATTTATTTGCTATGGGAAAAACATTGGTTTTGGAAAAGGTATTGCTCATCAGTGGAAAATGGAATGGAATTGAAGAATGGAGATCTTAAAGTTTAATGAATTCTCATAGGAAATGAAAACTATGTAGAATTTTTATTTTGTTTGTTGCATCTTTTTTACAACTACATGTATGCACTTTGAATACTTTGTATCTTTCTCTTCTGATTCCTATCGAGTTGCTCAAATGCTTCTCTCCTCTTTTTTTCGATCAATATCATGTGATCGAAAAGTGAATTGACATAATTTAGGTAGCAGAAATTTAAGTGGAATAGTCGAGTTGAACATAAGTTGATCCTGGTACCACTGTTGTAGAAGAAGTATTTATCCTCGTAATATATATACACACAAAAGGTGATGAGTAAAGCATTATTCTTCACCAATTGTGTGTTCACTACTAGATTATTTTCATTTTTCGCGAATAACCTGCGCCTTTTACACTCTGCTGCAACAAATACATTAACTTGCTGAAGAATTGCACAAAGCAAAGTTCTTATTTGTTATGAATATAGGTAAATATCACATACCTGAAATGAATCAGAATAGTAATTTCGAAAGATAGAGACTTGAAATCGGAATTATACATTTCAAGAAACATAATGCAGACAAGATACAAGCTATGTTGCATTTTTTGGAGGATCCGACATGGATGAGGCAACAATCCGAGAAACATAGCATACAAAAAGTAAGGGAAAACACATAGTCAATCTAAACAGAACAGGAAAAGGAAAACGGGGCGGGAGGAATTGAAACTTCAACAGAACCTTCAAGCATTAGCTCGACTTCCTTGAGTGCACCAAATAGCAACGTAACCATCAACTTATCGATATCTTCTATTGCCTCTTCATCATCATCGTTCACGAGTAAATGCAACTCTTTTCTTCTACAGTAATCACAAGCACACTCTATTAGACAAAGCTTTGGAAGACCTCTGTCCAATCTATTAGACAATGGACGCTTCTTCACCGATGTAATCTTCATTTGGGAAAAGATAATTTCTCAACACCTGTTGCTCCATATATGTAAAGTTTTCCATTTCGACTTCCTTTAACTTATGACTCCGAAAAGTTTTCTCATCTTCAGCTGATGCATCTTCATATATAAACTTCAAGGTACAGTTTAAGTCTGAATCCCGGACAAAAGTTAGGGTGTTGAGTTGAGGAGAAATCCAAAGAAAACTATCAACAATGTCCCCAAGTGAGCAATTCACCAAAAATCCGTATTCTATATGCAAGGTAGCAGTAGTACCAAAGAGCGGAGGATCTGAGTTTTTTCTCATGTCTTTTGGTATAACTATCCCATGCGGGAACAAACATTGTAACTTAATAGACTTTGATTGCTTGAAGTTTCCAAGAAATTTCATGAGCATACAGTACCAATGACTATCAAATTTATCTCCACCTACGCAGAATTCGAGTACAACTTCTAGCAGAACTGAAGCTTTCATAAGCTTGAATGCTGGCAATTTACCATTACACTCATATGTGAAGCTTGTTAAATTAGGAGTATCCAATTCAATATCAATCAAGTCTAAGCACCGTGATAGTGAAAGATACTTGAGTCGGTCACTTGAGATCTTGAATTTCTGCAATTTTAAGCAACCCCTTAAGTGAATTTCTTCAAGGTTGGGTTGATTATAAAGAAGGTCTTTTAGCCATCCATCATTGACATTCAAATTGACGAGACACAAATACTTCAAGGTTTTTCCACAAGTTATTTTAACTACTTGCAGCATCCAACGACAACTTTCAATGTAAAGATTTTCAAGATTTGGTGCTACAATATCAACCATCGTTAATTCAGCAAGACAATGTAGCAAAACCGTCTTTAGTTTTTGTAAATTCCCAGCGATTTGTAAACTGCCTATTCCGTGACAACTAGCTAACCTTAAATCCTCTAAAGCACTGCAACTTGCACATAAAGCTTGAACTAAATGTTCGTCCAAATGTGTATAAGAGAGACTTATCTTTTGCAAATATGGAAACTTTATGCCCTGCTCAAGGGGCAATTCAAGCTTAAATCCATGTATATCAAGAACATTTAGTTTCTTGGCAGCAAAGAATTCTTCAGGCAAGCTATTGAAATTGCTAACAATTCCATCAACATTTAAAATCAATTCCTTAATGTTACTCGCGACGAGGGTCTTAATCCAATTATGAACTTGAGATAAGTTGATATGATGAAAGGATGGTAAATTTAGCCAAAACTTTTGTACAGAAACCTTCTGTTCATGCCGCTTGGCTAGAGTTTGATCGACAATATTCACAAGCTCTGGTATTTTTTCTGAAAGTATCCTACATCCATCCCGTTCACAAAAGAAAAATTCATCACCAAAATTCAAGTAGGAGTGGGAACTCCAAACAGTATACCATGTCTTGGACAAAGTACTCATTTTTGCAGCATCTTTAGCAAGGAGTAAAGACAGCAAGTGCTGCAAAATTGGCTCTGGTAATTTGGATATTCGATCCTCAGTTGCATCAACTCCTTTCTCTTCCATTCGAAGATGTTTTACGTCTTTTTTTCCCCAAAAAGACAAACATGAAGGGAAAAAAATAAACGAGCAAAGAGGATTAATTTCTCCACCTTAAACTACCAAAACATTGAATGAACTTAAAAGTACAATCTCCTCAATTGATGTTGATATGCTTGTTAGTAGCAGTGAGCTAGATCGGAATGGGGATTAGAAGACAAACAAGCAAAGAGGACTGATTTCTCCGCCTTAAAGTACAAAAACATTGAATGAACTTAGAAGTACAATCTCCTCAATTGATGTTGATGTGTTTGTTACATTCTCCAAGCCGTTATTTTTAATCTCGCAAATTGTGAAATACCTCAAAGGGCCAGTCCGGCCCATCAAAGAATAGGATTGTATCATCCCATTTGGGCCCATAGGAGGTCAACTTAAGTGATGGGGACGGGTAATTCTTTTGGAGAAGTACAACAAAATTGCACAATTTTTTAGCCTAATTAACTAATAAGAAAATTCATTTAATATCATACGAGTTATAAGTTTCACACATTATCAGTGTAAATCGATTTTTTCTCACTATCCAGGGTAAATAATTGGTAAACTTTCATCGTAAACCTGATATTATAACAAGTCAAATTCATATCATATATAACAAGTATTTTCTAATGGAAAGAAGGATGGACAAGTATTTAAAGAGTTAATAAGTTTCTATTTCCCTATCTAATGTGGGACTCTTGAAGGGTAAAGTCCACAACCCCTATATTTATATCAAACAATGAATGCGAGATTGTGTGTTTTCATTCACATAGTTATCACTTAATCATAGTTAAAAACTCGTCAAATTTTGTTGTGCTTCTCTAAAAGAATTATCCGGCCTCAACCCTAAAGTTGACCTCCCATGGGCCTAAATGGGTTGGTAGGATCCGATCCCTTAAAGGGTTGGACAGCACACTTGGCAGCCTTAGTTGTCTAAATACTTGAGATATTTCACAATTTGTGAGATTAAAAATAGTTGGGAAATGTAACAAGCACATCAACTGAGGAGAACCAAACATTTTGAAAGCCATATAAAATATTGTAAGTTCATTCAATGAATTGATACTTTAAGGTGGGGAAACCAATCCTCCTTGCTTGTTCCGAGGTCTTCTATTTTATGTTTTTCTTCAAATTGTCAATCCGCTCTTGCACATCATAACTAACGAGGTCTCGGTTGATTTCACTTTCTTTAGATACTAAGATGATTCAGTCCACGAAGAAAAGTTTTTTTTTCTTTCTCATCCATACCTTCAGTTGGACAAGAAAATTCTAAGGCTTTCAGATTTATTCCAATTCAAAATTGATGTCATGTCGTGAACAGAACGAGTGAATCTCTCTTTTTATCTTTATTTATGCTATTAAAAGACCAAGAAATCCTATATCCTAAACTCTTCTATTTTCCCCAGATGCAAAATTAAAAAAATATGTTTTTTCATAGAAAATCCTCATTATCAATGTTCTATCTCTCGAAATTACTATTTTGATCCATGTATGGGATAACATATACCAATATTCAAAACAAATTAAGAAAGGAATTTTGCTTTGTGCAATTCTTCTACATGTTAATGAAAATTTGTCACCATAATCAAAAAAGAATCTGACCATGATTTTTTCCTTTTTGATTTTTGGGGGAAAAAACATAAAACATCTTTGTGAGTGATGGAAGATAAAAGAGTTTGATGCAGAAAATGATCAAATATCCAAATTGCCAGAGCCAAATTAGCAGTATTTTCTATGTTTACTCCTCGCGAAATATGCTGCACAAATAAGTACTTTGTCCAAGATATGATATACTACTTGGAGTTCCCTCTCCTACTTAATTTTGGCGATAAAACTTCTATCATGAAGTGGATAACAATTGGAACTTTCTGAAAAAGAAAAACCAAAACTTGTGAATATTGTCGATCAAATCCTAGCCCATCGACAAAAAGCAAAAGGTTTCTATAAAAAGAGTTTTGACTACGTTTCAATCCTGTCATTTCATCATATCTAATGTTCATAATTTGATTGAGACCCTCGTCGTGAATAACATTTTCATATCAAGGAGTTGATTTTTAAAGTATATGGACATGTTTGACGATTTCAACATCTTGCTTGAAGAAATCTTTACTGCTCAAGGACTAATATGCGGATTTAAGCATGGATTGCCCTTGATCTTGGCATAAAGTTTTCATATTGCAAATTGCATAACCTTTATTGCAACTGAAGATAGTTTGGCTACTTTGTCTTCTTGAATCCCGATGATTGATATTGTAGCAACGAATCTTGAACATCCTTACATTGAAAGTTGCCACTCGAATCAACAAGTAAATAATATAACTTGTGGCAAAACCCTACAAACTTTGCACCTCGTCGATGTGAGTGTTACTCACGTATAGCTAGAAGACCTTCTTTTCAGTTAACCAAACCTTGAATATTTGTACTTATGTAGTTACTTTAAATTGCATACAATCAAGATGTCAAGTTCCGCTCGAGTATCTTACACTATTGTGGTGCTTAGATTTGATTGATGTTGAATTGAATATACCTAATTTAACAAGCTTCATATATAATACCTTACACATAAAAATTGAAACTTTAAGGAATTACTCACTTGTGTACATTCTTGATAGTTTGCTTCGGATTTCTCCTTAACTCGACACCCTAACTTTTGTCCAGCATCCAGACTTTAAACAATGCTTTAATCACCTCAATCACAATCTTTACCTTAAAAATTTCAAGTTTTATAAGCCAAACAAATAATTGGGTTAAATTTAATAAAATCATCCATTCTTGAGGAAAAAATTGACCATTTTCTGCAAGAAAAATCAAGAATAAAGAATTACCTAAGCAAAAAATCAAGAGTTTAGAAGAGAAACTCACCAGCAGCTGTCAATGGGGCGGCCACAAACCCTAAAGAAAAAAGGGTTAAATTTTAAGTTTGGTGTAATCACCAAAATTCAATATTTATTCTAGCTATAATCACTTCAGTCCCATTTCATATTATTTGACCTATGTTCACGTGACAGACTACTTAAATTATTTTTTTATAATTTTTAAAACTTTAAAAGTTTTAATTTTAATGTAAAATTTTGATTAGTTTTAAGACTTTAAGCTTAAAAGTGGACAAATGTTTTGCTAAGAAAATTGTCTAATTTCTATAAAATGGTTCTTAAATATCTAAAATATGTAAAAATGGTGAGGTTTGATATACTGCTGGCCCAACTCTCTACGAAGGATTCCGTAAAGTTTTTGCAAAAATATTGTTTGAAAGTTATATCATCAAAATATTCATAGGTTAACACACACGAAAAACTAAAAAAATCGTCTACTTCACATAAAATGACTCATATATATCCAAAATATGTGCAAAAAATATCAAGGTTTCACGTGCTGCTCCCTCAACTCCCTTCGGAGAATTCCGTAAAAATTTTGTAAAAAATAATTTAAAAACATATCACCAAAATATTCATGAGCTAATACACACTAAAAAACTCAGTAAACCGTCTAATTCGTGAAAAATAGCTACTAAATATCCAAAATATGTGCAAAAAATGGTTAGATTTTACATACTACTCCTCTTCCGGGGCGGATCCACATTGGGTCCAGGATGTTCACCCGAACACCTTCGATAAAAAATACACGATATATATAAGGTAAATTTTCTGTATTTTTATAGATACATATTTTTTGAACCCTCTCAATAACAAATAAAAATAAATAATTCAATGATAAGACTCCTAAATATTAAGCTGGATACCCCAAGTTCGAATCCCTATTTACTTTCCTCTTCTAAGCGCAGCTATATCCACTAATTCTAATTAAAAATGAAAGAATACCCCATAGACAATAATGGCTACAATACAAAGATTGACTATTTTTTTCTTATATAAAAGAAAAAAGGACACTCTTGTTCCATTTTGATATACTAAAAACAGTAGCTTTGGTTTGATAAAAATTCCAGAAAAATTAATGGATTTTGTTACTTTAATAAATTAAACTTCTTAATATATTTTTTTCTTGAGTGTTTGTGGCCACTACCGACAGCTGCTGCTGAGCTTTCACTTCAAGTTCTGATTTTTTGCTAGGTAATGCTTTATTTCAAGAATGCATGAGTTTATCAAAATTGAGTTCTTTTTTAGCTTTTAGTTAGTTTTATGTTCATTTTAGAGATACCCCAATTGTTGATTTGGCTCATGGAGCTAGAATTTGAAGGTAAAGATTGTGTTTGAGGTGATCAAAGTTGAGTTCTTTCTTGTTTTTGGTTGCTTTTTAGGCTCATTTTAGAGATACCCATTTGTTGTTTTTGGCTAATAGAGCTGGTTCTTGAAGATAAAGATTGTGGTGGTTGGGTTGATAAAAAAGTTTTCTGTTCTTGCTTTTAGTACCTTCTATGCCCATTTTAGAAATACCATGCTGTTGATTTGGTTCTTGGAGCTTGATCAATTTTGTGCTTGAGTTGATAGAGTTCAGTTTCTATCTTGCTTTTAGTAACTTTTATGTTCATTTTATAGAGATACTTAGTTGTTGTTTTGGTTCTTGGAGCTTGAATTTGAAGCTAAAGATTGTGCTTGAGTTGATCAAAGTTTATTTCTTTTCTTGCTTTTAGTAACATTTATGTTCAAGTTCAAGTTTAAGAGATAACCCAATTGTTGTTTTGGCTCATAGAGCTTGAATTTGAAGCTAAAGATATAGCTTGAGTTTGATAAAAAGATTCAGCTTCTTTCTTGCTTTTAGCAACTTTTATGTTCATATTTAAGAGATACCCTGTTGTTGTTTTAGTACTTGGAGCTTGAATTCGCAGCTAAAGATTGTTCTTGACAGCTAAGTCAAGCTATTTCGTTGGTGGTTAGACCAACTATGTTGTATTGGGTGTTGTCCAATCAAGAATTCTCACGTTCAGAAGATGAAAGTTGCGGAAATGAGGATGTTGTGATGAATGTGTAGGCATACTAGGAGAAATAAGATTAGAAATGAGGATGTTCGGGATAAGGTGGGAGTGGTTTCTGGGGAGGACAACATGCAGGAAGCGAGACTTAGATGGTTTGTACATGTGAAGATGTACGGATGCCTCAATGCGGAAGTGTCAGAATTTGGCTATGGGTGGTTTAGGAGAGGTATAGGTAGGCCAAAGTAGTATTGGAAAGAGATGACTAGACAAAACATGATGCAGTTTTAGCTCATCGAAAACATAACCTTAGATTAGAGGGTTGTGGAGGACATGAATTAGGTTAGAAGATTATTACTGATTAGATAGTAGTGTGTTGTCTTGCTATCAGTCTATACTAGTAGTCGTAGTACTACTAAGGTAGTTTCTTGTCCTTCGATTTCTATTACTATTTGTTGTTTCTTGTACTTCGATTATCGTATTATTTTGTTGTAGTTACTGTTCAGAATGTCTTTGTTATGCTTTCAGTTCTGATTATTCTTTTTCTGGACTGCTTTTCCTTAAGCTGAGGGTCTATCGGAAACAACCTCTCTACCTCTATGGTAGGGGCAAGGTCTGTGTACACTCTACCCTCTCCAAACTCCACTTTGTAGGACTACATTGGATATGTTGCTGCTGTAGTTAAGCTCTTCTGTAATAGATAGTTCAATTTCAGTACATTGAGAATATAGTGTAAAATACATAATTTTTCAAACTCTTTATCTTTATGTAGAGATACATGGGCTATTTTCTTGAACCTTAAATCTATTTCAAGAATATTTATAGTTTAAGTGGAAGGCAGTAAGCGCAACCAAAGCACTGCTTATGCTTAAGACTCTGATGATTACCTCTCCTCTGTGTGTTGATGAATAGTCAAAATGTACGAGATTTTACGAATTGTAGATTTTTATGCAGGAAATGATGAAGCATATTCTTATTGCTATGACGAGCTATTGATTTTGAGCTGAACTTTAAGAATGAAGTACAGCTCGGAGTTTCAATCTGTGTGTCAAATTGATAAAAGGAAATGGATTTTGGTAGTGGTTTTGGTGTCTGTGACTCATTTATTTTGTCAGACCTTGATGCTTCCGCATGGAAATGCTCTTCATTCTCTGTTATCTGAGAGCAATACTCAGCTACCCGAAAAGGTAAGTCTGTCGAGTAAAGAATCGTCTGTTGTTGAATCAACTAAGGTTGGTGAAGGATTTTCAGGAACACTTTCAAGCTTTGATGATGTACATATGTTAGCTCATCGCTTGAATACTGTGGATAACGGTGATGTGAGTGAAGACGGTGAAATCGATGAGAGCGTAAATGAGAAGGATGAGGTAAAACCACATAGCAATCATTCAGTTGTCAAAACCATGGAAAATGACTCTGATTTTGTTGACGATGCAACTATTGAGAATGATAATCTATTTGATGAAATGGTGGACATGGACGAGGAAACTACAATGCAGAAGAACAACGAATCTAGACTGGACCTTTCTATAGAACAAGTAGTAAAAACAACTGGTGAACTTTCAGCTGACTCTGAGTTAGATGCAAATAGAAATAATGTGCTTAATGATACTAAAGCTGCAAGTGTGACTAACTCGTCGTCTGTGGTTGCTTCAAACCATCTAGATAACTTGCCATTGGTTACTATAGGTGAAATAAACTTCATTCGTACTACTAGTAACAACTCTTCAACAGGAGATTTGACTCAACTTCTCCCAAATAATGGAAATCATTCGTTGGTGCAAAGTACAGTCAAAAAGAAGATGAGGTGCATGTTGCCGCCAAAAACAGTAACTACAATCTCTCATATGGAAAGGTTACTAGTTAGGCATCGTGCTCGTTCACGTGCTATGGTATGTTTTTTTCTTCTCCTGCTCAAAGTTTTTGCTTCCGGGTACTGTTGAGTGTTGATGGTTGGTTAAATTGGATTGCAGAGACCTAGGTGGTCCTCGGAACGTGACAAGGAAATTCTGGCTGCTAGGTTACAGATTGAGAATGCTCCACTTCTGAGGAATGATCGAGAACTTTATGCTCCTGCCTTTCGAAATATGTCCATGTTCAAAAGGTTTGTAGCTGCTTAGTAACATTTTGATGCCTAATACCAGCTGATATTTTCTTCATAGGTTTTTGCTATAGCGCTCTTGCTGAGTTGCAGTATAATCTACTCATCGATGATACAACTTGTAAAGCTAGAGTAGAAAGAGAGTAAAAGAACTTTAATTATCCACTTAGATAAATCTTTGATATAGATAAGATTAAAGTAGTCAAAAACACCTCCTGGTTATTATTTCTTAAGAGGTGTGTAAAGCAAAAAAACACAGATAATTTGAGACGGAGAGAGTAATGCATTATTCTGTCTATAGCTCAATTTGAGCCTATTGGTATTTGCTTTTTCTCTATTAACATTGTTTCTTCTTATACATTCAATATGTGAGTCTGTTTATATAGAAATGTGCACAATGCTACAGTGCTACAATGCAGCTTGCTACTGACTAGTTTTGACGTTGTTACAATCTTAATGTATGTGTTTGTGCTAAAGTAAGAAAATCTCGAACTTGTGAAATTTCATCTATTTGAATTTTCCCTTATGCCTCCTTGAATTTGCAGGAGCTATGAACTCATGGAGCGGATTCTCAGAGTTTATGTCTACAAGGAAGGGGAGAAGCCCATTTTTCATCAACCAATAATGAAAGGATTGTATGCATCCGAGGGATGGTTCATGAAACTAATGGAGGGAAATAATAAGTTTGTTGTGAAGGATCCCCGAAAAGCTCATTTGTTCTACCTACCCTTTAGTTCGAGAATGCTGGAGCATTCTCTATACGTTCGTAATTCTCATAATCGAACAAACCTACGCCAATATTTGAAGGACTACTCAGAGAGGATTGCAGCAAAATACCGTTTCTGGAACAGAACTGGCGGGGCCGATCATTTTCTCGTTGCATGCCATGACTGGGTAATGTTTACTGTTTCATCCTCTTTTCTTAGCTTCTCATTGCATTTCGTGTTATCCTATGCTTTTATGATTCGATAAATGAGTTTCTAGTGTTTAATGTAAATCTTGCTGAGTTATTGTTGGTAACGTCTGCAATTAGAGAGAACTTCTCAGTTAGCTCTTATTGAAAGATTATTGAAAAGCAGTATACTACTTCCGTTTCAATTTGTTTGTGTTACTATCCTTTTTAGTCTATTTCGGAAAGAATGTCTCTCCCCTTTTTTGAAACTCTTTAGTTATAACTTTCGATATGGCATGTTAAAGAACATAGGATTAAAGGGTATTCTACATTTATTTAGTTTAAGACCATAAGATTCAAAAGTTTATTGACTTTCTTAAACTCCGAGCCAAACTAAAATCGGACAAACAAATTGAAACGGAGGGAGTATAAAAATCAGTTATAACGGTGTGATATGTATCTCAAGTTAATCACCTGACATTTTACCATGTGTTCGACATTTGTTCTTATAGTCTTATTTTATCATAGGCTCCGTCTGAAACGAGGCATCACATGGAACATTGTATCAAGGCCCTGTGCAATGCTGATGTAACCTTAGGCTTCAAAATAGGAAGAGACGTGTCTCTTCCGGAAACATATGTTCGTTCTTCCAGAAATCCTCTTAGAGATCTCGGAGGAAAACCACCATCTCAAAGAAAAGTTCTTGCATTCTATGCTGGGAATATGCACGGATACTTGCGTCCAATCTTGCTCGAGCATTGGAAAGACAGAGATCCCGATATGGAGATATTTGGTCCGATGCCAAGTGGTGTTGCTAGCAAAATGAACTATATCCAGCATATGAAGAGCAGTAAGTTCTGCATCTGTCCAAAGGGCTATGAAGTCAACAGCCCGAGAGTAGTCGAGGCCATATTTTACGAGTGTGTGCCAGTGATCATATCAGATAACTTCGTGCCTCCCTTTTTCGGAGTCTTGAATTGGGAGACGTTCTCTTTAATCCTAGCTGAGAAGGATATTCCGAACTTGAAAAGCATACTGCTCTCCATACCGGAAAAGAAGTATCTCGATATGCAACTAGCTATCAGGAAGGTTCAGCGCCATTTCCTTTGGCACGCGAAGCCGGTAAAATATGACTTGTTTCATATGACACTTCATTCAATTTGGTACAATAGAGTTTTTCAAACAAAAGCTAGATGAAAGTTGCTCCAGATGCAAGTCTATTTGGTACAGTTGTTTCCTACTATGATATACTCTGCTCAGACTCTTTAAAAATGTCATCAGATGCATGTTGGAGGAGTTGAATCCTCCAAAAGTAAGTGCATTTCTAGACGATTTGATACAGGTGCAACAATGTTTTTGAAGAGTTCGAGAATTTTCCTAGCACACTCTCCGAAAAATGTTTGTAAATTTTTTTAACAATTTTTTTGCATTAAGTTGTACCATAATCTGCTTGTTGAAGAAAAAACATGGTTTTCTATTAAAGATAGGTGATTTTGTTGAAAATTACTTTTGACAAGTTTGGCTAATTTTGAAATTCAGATTACTGGTCCAACTTTGAAATAGTGACCAACTTCTAAATCCAAAAGTCAGAAAATGGTTATTTATGCAAATTAAGACACTTCTAAAAATAGCCTTTAAGGTCACTATTCACATTTTTAAAAGCGAATTGTTTGAATGGGTTAGAACTTAAAGAGTAGCTTAAAAAAGGCCATACAAAGCAAAACATTCATGCAAATCAGCCAAAACTTGACACCAGAAAAAGTTAAGGCCCATAGTAAATTTCAGAAAAAAACCTCCTTAGCTACAATTTGTTTAATTACGCTCTATAGATATTGTGGATGGTAATATACCGAAAAATATATACATCCAAAAATAAAAAGTATATACAACCAAACACCAGAAATGGAAGTTAGTATACACACAAATACGTACAAAATATGTGTAGTATAATAACAAATTTATTAATACATATACATATATAGAAATTTATACAAATAGGGTTTATACAAATACCTGAGATTCATCATAGCAAATTTCATTAAACAGTAGTCGTGATTCATAATTATATGAAATTTAAGCTGTATTAAATAATATACTATTTCCTTCCACTTATGACGACAACAAAAATGATCGAATTTTAAAGGACATAATACATAAACACGACCCTTAACCTGGCTTTAACGAACAACTATGTCCTCCAACTTTGAATGTGCACAAGTAGGCACTTAAACTTGTATAAAATTAAACATGTAGATACAAGTGTCCTACATGGCATAATACGCGTAGGATGCCATGTAGGACACAAAATTGTCATGGAGGGTGTTATGTAGGTTGAATGTGTTCATTTGCTCAATTTTATACAAGTTTAAGTGTCTACTTGTGCACATCGAAAGTTAAAGATCATAGTTGACAACTGATGTCAAGCTAAGGGTCATGTTTACGTATTATGTCATTTTAAAGACATTATAAGTTTTGACTATGTTTTAAATAGTGTCTTTAAAAGTGACTAGTGTCATTTCTACCTGTCACAACAACATTACTGAAGTCATGTAGGCCCCCCATAACATAGCCCAAAATGTCTGGGCTAGGGTAAGTTTGGTGCAATGATCCAAACCAAATTAATGTTATGTGGGCTTGTTTTAGGTAATGAACTGAAAGGAGAGGACAATGATAGAGATGAACGTACCTGTTATTAATATTGAGGTCTAATTATATTTGTGTTCGTGTCAAAAAGTTTTTATTTGAAAGATAAATCGTTTTTTAACAAAGACGACTATGTATCCAGCACGGCTAGAATGCGAGACCTTAAATAAAGTTTAAAAATAAAGTATTTAAAACTTCACTACAACTCTAGTTGATTTGAATAAGTTGGGGATGAATATAGGGATTCAAAATGACCCCTCTTATTTAATTTCTTCATAAATTATGTTAGAGAAATAGGTAATAGGGGTTATTAATCATGAAGATATTGTCTGTCGCAAAGCCTCCTTGTCCAATACGAGAGTCAGAGGCGGAGCCATGATTTTCAATAAGGGGGTTCAAAATGTGTAGAAATAGATAGCCGAAGAGGGTCCGACATCTTGTATGCATACATATAAACTTATTTTAACCATGTATAAATAATACAATTTTCCGTTAAAGGGGGTTCGGATAGCTCCACCCCTGACGAAAGTTAGTTGATATATCATTTCGCTAAAAAATACATTTTTTATATTTAATATATATATTACACTGAATTTTTTTAACTTCATCGTATGTATACCTTTTATACTATATTTTATTTTATTTTTCTCAATAAAATTAAAATTCTATCTTCGTCACCATATCCAACTTGTGATACTAAGGTTGGTTATAGCATCTTTGTCAATTGACTTATTCCACATGTACAAATCTCTTAACATAATGGCAGTAAAAAGTTCTTGAAATATTTAAGATAAAAATAATTATAGCTAACTAAATAATAAAAGGGGTGTACGTATAATAAATAGAATAAATATTGGTATGATTTGAGAGTTATATATATTATTACTCAAAATACATTCAATTAATGCTAATAGACTTGAATCTTTGATCTACCACTCTACCTGCCTACTGCTTATTTTAATTTAATGCATATCGTACTTTCTAAGTAGGGTCGAATTTATAGTATAATAAGTAGATTATTATCGAAAGATATAATGAGATAAAATGATTTTATTATTTAGAGTTTAAGCCTTGGAAATGAAATTTTTCGGTAAGGAGTGTTTCCCAAAACTATTATGTGGAGCAAATTTAGATTAATCGAATCGTAGAGCAGGTATATTAATCTCGAGTGTGGTAATCTTTTAAAATTTAATGTTCAAATTTACTCTTTGTTTCAATCATAGTGAATTATGCTTCACACACGTTAAAAATATCGTGTTAGATGAGTTGAATTCCGTAATGATGTGTCTTTGAGTATAATTATCAATTCGAGTAGCTTTGGTTCTTACATTGTTAAGGGGTTAAGAAACACATTAGACAGATATATCTAATACGTTTAAATCGCAAAAAAGTTGAATGAACTATAAATTTAAATTTATAAAATTAAAATCTTAAATTTATCTGAGCTCGGAAGTTATCTTTAAAGATAGTCAGAATAACTAGTGAGAATATTTATGAAAGTGTCACAGCTGTAGGAAGGCTAAATGTAGGGCTTATTGAATGAGAACAACTAAAATGGAGCAGCCATATGTAACCTTATAATGCAATAAAATTAATAATTATTTATTCTTAGCTTTAATAAAAGTCTGGAATATGTGTTATGGGCTTATGGCTTCAATAAATTTGGTATGTCATCGTGTATTTTTTTGGTGAGTTAGTTAGGTGAAAATAGAGTGTAAAAATTTTTTTTGTTGATTACGTTGGAAAAACATGTGATCTAATAGAGTAATAGTGTTTGTGCAGATCAGGATAGTGTGGATCAATGATAAAGTTACTTTCGTATAATCTATATGACATGAGTTCGAGTAGTAAAAGTAGTTATTAATATGTATTAAAATAGAATGTCTAGTATACATGTTCTTCTCCAAACTCTGCTAACGCGAGATTTTTGGCACACCAAACTGCAGAAATAGGAAAATCTTGTGATCTAATAGTGTTTGTACATATAAGGAAAGTCTAGGAGTGATCATAAAGTTATTTTCGTGCTATCTATATAACGTGAATTTGAATCGTAAAAATAATTATTAATGTACATTAAGATATAATATCTAGATTTTCTTTAAATTCGATTAGCACGAGATTTTTTTTACATGAAAAACCTTGAGGATAAGTTGATAAGCCAGCTAGTTTGCATCGTCAATTTCCATTGTATTTAAATTATATATCCTTGATTTTTGGGGTCCCTAAATGGATTTGGGATACGTTAATTTTTCATTTATTTTAAAATTTTTATTTGACTTATAAATTATTCCCTTTAGTACCATATTTATTTATTAAGATTTTATGCACTTTTAAAAATACATTTAATAGTACTGATTAAAATAATTATGCATCATTATTGTTTACTACAAGTATCAAACATCACCACCAATTACTATCATCAATCACTACTCTACTGCTCACAACGACACCATCAACTAACACCATCCCCACTCAACATATACCACAACCGTAATCACTGACTATCATCACAACTATCGATCATCATTTATTTTTTAAAAAAAATTATTGATATAAATTAATTTAATGTTTTACATAACTACAAGTGTTAACATTCAATTATTATAGGTATGATAAAATCCTCTTTTCAAATAAGAATTGATTCGATTTCACTATTCGAATATTCATATTCAACTTAATATACTCAGTATATAGTGTTTTCAAGAATTAAGAAATAAAACATCTCAAACTTAATATATATATATATATATATTCTTGTGATGTTTTAATCATAAAACAAAAAATTACCTTACTCATTGAAGCTAATGTGTTTTCCCTTTCAAGTAGTACTCTGACCGTCAATTGCTTATAAGTAACTTCATTTTCAACATATAATTAGGACAAATCAATATTATTAAGAATACTAGTAATTAAAACTTGCTTTAAATGACTAAACATGATAAAATAATAAATACAAAGTTTATTTTCATTGAAATGGTTGGAAATCAATAATTCATAAGCAATACATTTCAAATGTCTTTTTCTAATAATACTTTACGTCCAATTTTATAATTTTGAATTGAGTGAATATGTACACCATAAGTTTTAAGCATGAAGAGAATATTCTTTCTAGAATGATTTACGTCTAAAAAATTTACACTTAAGTTGTAAATTTTTTTAAAAATACAAAATAATTGACTATCGATTTCAAAGAAATTGTAGTTTTTTTTTTTTTTTGATTTTCCATCCGGTATTCGGAGTCCACATTGGAACTCCGACTAAATTCGAATCGCGCATTGCATGGTCCATTCAGGGTGGCGCTGCCAACAAGATTTTCTCCATACCCAGGACTCAAACCCGAGACCTCTGATTAAGGGTGAAGCACTCCTACCAGTGCACCATAACCCATGTTGGTCAAAGAAACTGGAGTTACCTTAACCACAAAGTTCAAAAAATTGGAAATAATTTTTATCCCCAAAGTCTTAAAAAAAAATTGGATGAATGAAAGGAGACTCCAAAAGATGAAATTAAAACTTTCTTTAACTGACAAAACATGAAAATATTTTTTAGTGAATAAACATAAATGAGCATAATAAAATACTAAATACAAATTTTATATAATTATATTCATTGAACTTATTGGAAATTAACAATGAATGTGTAATATACTTTTGTTTACTTCTTTGGAAAAATCTATATTCTCTTCCCTTTTCTCTTAGGCAATATTTCCAAATTAAATGTGATAATTAATTTTAATGAAAACATGAATCCTATATTAAGATATAAAAAAACCTCTTTTTTTTTGTTATTTACAAAAAAGCATTTGAAATCATTTATATTAATGTTAATTCTTTTTTTAGTAAAAGACAAGTGCAACTTTTTGAAAAAATAAATAAATCATTCTTTGTTGTTACTTTACTAAAATATTTTTCAATTATGTACCAACTACAAAAAAAAATCTATTTATTTTTCATGAAAATATTTTTCTTTATATCGAAAATACCCTAAATGTAAGAATTTCGGATAAATTAGTGAGAATAAATGAAGATCGATGGTGTAGTATTAACTCAAAAAAAATAAGTACTAAGTAATTAAAGTTAAATTATTGGTAAGTATTGATTAACTATATACTAGTAAAATATGATAACTAATTTATTGTTATAGGTTAAAATTCACTAATAATATACAAATAATTTCACTCCTAATTAATTAACGTATATAACTTAGTACATCCTAATGGGAACCCATCATCTACAATTTATTGATATCATTAATTGCAAAGTGTCAGTTAAAATAACTAATAATATATTTACTCATCCCTATATATATGAAAAAATGGAAAATATTAATAATTAAATTATTAGAATAAGCAATTTTATGGGAAGCAGTTAGTGGTCATAAAGTTTACATTTTGGTAAACTAAAAATAACGTTATCTCATAAATAATATTATATAATTTAAATTTTATAAATATTGATAAATAATTATAACGAAGTTTAGGTACTTAGCACAGTAGTAATAGTAGTAATGGTACAAATTTATTATTTTTATCACATTATCAATTTATTACAATAATTTAACTTTTATTTTATATTTATATCTTATAGAAATATATAGGCTATTATAAAGAATTTGATTGTATAAGTAGTTTTTTTTTAACCACAAAGGCTTTTTTAATGAGTTACCTATGCTGGGTACTCTTTGATTTTAATTAATTAATATCACGATATTATTAAAAATAAAATTATTATTTTTATATATTTTGATTGAATCGGTGAGAAATTTTTTTATTAAAAAAAAAAAGAAGCAATGTTTTCTTGAGAAGTTTCCTACTATTCAAGTGAGAATCCGTTCTTCATTATATTTCAGTGAACTAATTCAGTAGAAAATAAGTGGAAAAGATATTTCTCACTGTTTTACAATAAATTTTATTTATTTATTTCTAGCACTGTGAAGTTTCAAATTTTACTTGTGAAACTCTGCGACAATATCCTAGAGTTGTTTGATCACCTATTTAACATGAAAGTTCGCCATTATAACTTATAAGAATGTCTCTTAGTGAATTTTATTTTGTTTTACGTATTATGAATTTGAATTAGTCGGAACCAGACAAGAATATTGAAAAAAAACTTAGAAAAAAATGTTAAAAGAGGCACAAGTCATTACTAGAATCAAAAGCAACCAATTTTTTTCTTCATTTTTTGAGAGGAAACAATAAGATTCAATGTATATTGAGTGCACATGTTATGCACGTGCACTTGTGATTGTTATGTCTAAAATTAACACTTGAAAAACAGTAGAGTAGGGGCCAGTGTAATAACCATCTTGTCTCATTTTTATTATTATTTATTTATTTCTATCTTTTTAAAAAATAAATACATTGTATAGATATCTCATGGTAATTTACGTTAACTAAAGCTAATAACCCAAAAAAAAGTAGCGAACGATAAATTTTATAGCTAAACAACATAAATTATTGCTAAGTTTATAGCAACAAATTATCATAAAATTTTGTTAGCTATGAGCAAATTAAATTAGTGATCGATTAACAACAAAGTTTGTAGGTAATTTCAATTTTTATAATCTCTTTGAGTCAGTCAAAAAAATAATCATGGTAACTTATATAATTAACTAACAATACTTTAAAAAACAAGAATTATTGACAGATAAATTTGTGGCTAAATAACAAAATATATCGATGTTAGGACCAAACGTTGACCATCATGTCAAATGTTATAACTGATAGTAAAAGCACAAGTTTATTTCTTAACTAAGTCCATCAAGTAAGCATCATGTTCGATTATCTGGGCCACCATAGCCCCTCGTGAGCCTTGACATAGGCAGAAAGTTAAAATTACAACAATCACCCTCCCAATACCTGCCTCTTGCAGAATGTTGCTACTGGCAATCGAATTTATGACCCTGACTCTGATACCACTTCTTAAGATCAACCACTTACCATCATGTCAAAGTTATAGATAATTGTAAAGACACAATTTTATTTCTTAGCTAAGTCCACCAAGAAAGCGTGTTTGATCATGACTCCAATGTGAACGACCCTAGCTCCTCGTAGACCGTACCATAGATAGGATATTGAAATTACCCAATAATTTCTAATCTTATTTAGTGATAGATTAGCGATCAATTAACGATGAAGTACGTAACTAATTTCTATTATGAATTTGTTTTTTTTCAGAATCAAGTCAAATGAGGCTCAATAATTGCCTACCAAGTCCAAGCATGGTTCACGTTTGGTGTTTAATCACCTTCACTTGAGGAACATATATAGTCGTTTTCTCTTTTGTATGTATATGCTTTTATATATATTGACTAATTATTTGTTGAAAAAATTGATGTATGATTAATTGAATTATTGTACATATTTCTTGTATATATTGGCACCATTACCTTTTAACAACTTTAAAGGAATTATTTAAAAAAATTATTTTCTTACATAAGGACTAAGGTACATCTTTATAAAAAACTCTTTTTTTAATAAAACCTTAAAAGTATTTATAGTCATAAATTATAAAAAAAAAAAAAAAAAAATTCAAAAGGTTCCCTCAAGGGGCTTCAATAGATAAGTCAAAGGAGCATGGAGGGGGGTGAAACCTGACCTCCGCATTACAACACTAGGAGTGAGGGACATCCTTACTCTCTAACTTATCAAAATATAAGGAAAGAAAAAAAAAAAAGAAGAAGGTTGCTCCTTGTTACATAAGCTTACAAAAAATTCTAGAATTCATAAATTATAAATTGCTCGATCAAATTATAAGTCTAGTACTGATGGTGACAAATGAATGAATGAGTCAAATTTAAACGGATCAAATAGATTAAATTAATTTGATAGCTCCAAAGTTTGTTTCATGAATCATTTTGGGGTCAAACTCATTGAATCAACTTAACAAACAAATCATAACTTAACTCATGGAAATATCAGAAGGATTGAACAGATCGAGCGAGTTTGGATTTATTTTGTCACCCCTAGTGTGTACCTTTGTAGGCAAAGAATTGTTCCTTCTGTTTCATATAATTATGTGACAGTCTTACTTTTTTAGTCTACTCGAAAAGAATGTCACTTTATTATAATTAGAAATAATTTAACTTTAAATTTTTTTATTTACTCTTAATGAAATAATTTGCAGACACACAAATCTCTATGATTGTATTAGACAATAAATTTTAAATATCTTTTTATTCTTAAATATTATGTCAAATTAAATAATATCATATAAAATGATACGGAGAAATATTAAGTGAGTGAAAGAATGTCTCATAGACCTTTTTCTTTGAATTTTCAACTGATATTTATGTTTTAATAACAAATTTATTCTCTTCGTACCAAATAGGTGACATTTTTTAAAACATGAAGGTCAATTAATGCATTAATTTTTTTTTTATGAAATTTGAAATTAAAGTTATGTGTATAGCAACTTAAATGTATATATTATAACCAGATCACAAGTTTTTATAAGAAAAATATCTGAAAAAAAAGATAATGTTAAAAAAATATTGGACCATCATTATAATAACTATATGAAGTTAGAGGAAGAATCATTGATGAGATACGTGAACACTTTTTTTTAATAATTATTCTTGAGAATATAAGTTATAACTTATATACAATATTGATAATATAAATATATTAGTATATGAGGAATTCATGCACCACTAAAAAAAAATCATTAGTTTTTCAATTGGAACTTTTTGACAGTCATTTTCATAGATATTATGACTGAATTATCGAGAAAAGAAAAAAAAATTATTACTTTTATATGAAAAAATAGAAAACTTTTTAATATTTTAATAAGAATCTGTTTTTAATTATGTATTGTTTTTCCAGTGATCTAGTACGATAGAAAAATTATATTTTTTATAACATTAATTTATGATAGGTAAAAGAATCTTTATTTCTAATACTAATAATGATAGTTAAAATTCTTACATATGACTTATATAATTGTATTAAATATGTTGTTATTATTATTATTGTTATTTGAGATTCATGATTGTAAAAATATTTATTTGTGATATTAAAGCACATAGAAGATGTTTAATATTTTATTTTGGAGTGGATAGCTAAATATAGTATCTCATTCTTTCACATGCCATAGCTACTAAAAAGGCTGACAAAGAGATCTAAAGACAACCTTTGACTTCCCCTAATTATTTTATTTTACTATAAGTAAGGTGAATATTTTAGTTCTTTCTCCATTTTCCAAGTAACTCAAACATAGCAATATAAAATCTTTGATGAAAAGGAGAAACTATTACCCCATTTCAATCCAAAGTCAAAACTTCCAATATATTTTTTACCTCAAATATGTAAATATCAATATCCATTAATAGAGTCTCGAGAGAGGAGGAGAAAGTCACTTAACTGTATATTGTATTATGTTATTTTTAAAAAATGACACTATTTCATTATTAAAGGTTGTTTGATTGATAGTCAGAAAGTCATTAAATTGTATATTGTATTATGTTATTTAAAAAAGAATGATACTATTTCGTTGTTAAAGATCATTTGATTGTTGATTAGAATTATAGTAGTGCGAATAATGTATGAACTAATTAATTGCATAGGGTTTTGTTTTCATTTATAACTCATTCATATGTTAGACTTATAGTTATTCACCTCTAATGTAAGATAAAATAATATATATTTATTGAGATTATATTAAATTAAAATGATCATAATCAAAATTATATTTGGTGCACTAAATTTTATACGGAAACAATTAAAAAGCTACCAAACAAGATAGTATTAGTTATGTTACTTTAATACCTAAATAATTCCTTCTTAATAAGATTTTTCTATAATGTTCTAATAATTAAGAAGCTTTTATAGTAATAGTAGCATATTTACAATTACAAAGCTTTTTTTTTCTTTTTAAAATTATGTATCAATTGAATTATATCATATAAATCTAAATGATTGACGTAAATAAAAAAAAAGTGAGAAAATGGAAAAAGAGAAATTTTTTAATTGAATTGAATGTTTTCCAAGTACAAATTTAGGTGGACGATAATTTGACCACCATATATGAATTGATTAATATTTTTTCATTCTTAATCAGAAGTAAATTCTGGGTTCGAACCTTAATATAGAGTTGTCTTCCGTGAAAAGCATTTAATTCTTTAAAGTAAAATCTCCAAAACTACTTTTAGATTAATCGAGCTTTAATATGAGTATTGAATACTAAGCATAAATCAAAAAGAAAATATTTAACCAAAAAAAAAAAAAGATTTCCCACCATATGCCTATGATTAGTGAAGAAAAAAGTGTAACTTAGAGAAAGGGCTTTGACCTTTTTAGATTGGTTAAATCTAGGCTTAATCTTCTCCTAGAATTCAAAGTACACCTTAGTGTTCTAAATTATTATTTTAATTAATAATATTAATAATAATTAATTCCTGTTCTCACTTTCATATTTTTTAAAATAAATCAAAATCTACCCCCACCTCCTGTGTTTTAATTAATGCTTGTCATTTAAGTCTCTTTCCCTTTTTGCAAGTATTTCTGAATTTGAGTATATTATTTATTAATTAAATAGATAATTAATTAATAATTAATTAATTAAATTAATTCTCTGGTTTTGTGCTCAGTAATTAAGGAATTGATGGGTAAAGGCTTCGGTCGGTTGTGAGGCCTTTTCTTGTCTCCCCTCACTTAAATCTTTTTGTTTGACCATTTGGTATTTAATTATTTATAATTTATTGATTTAATTAATTTAAATTTATTTATTATAAATAAAATACTGAAATCCAAAATCTATAATGATAATAGAGATTTTTTTTCCATAAATAATGCTATTTGCATCAATTGTTATAAAATATAGTGAGTTTTTTTTTTTTAAAATATATTATAGTATATTCTTACACATATCAAATTAATTCCGTGTGAATACAAATATACAATATCTGATTCACTATTTGAAAAAATAAATAAAATTGACAATTTTGTTGATTTTTAAAAATATACGTCCGGTGATTTTTATTTTTATTTTTTAAAAAAATAAATAGAAAATCAATAGAGTACCTTTGTTTGTTTAAAATGGAAATGGAGGGACATTTGACAAAATTTTGAAGTGGAAAAATGCATTTGAGGATATAAATAAAATTTTATCAATTTTTAATTTAAGAATATTGAGACACACCTCGATTTTCACCTAAGAAAATTGAGAGAATATGTCGATTTACTGGAATTAATCAAGTATTTTTTAACATAATCGCTTCTCCAACTTAGAATTGATTTTAGGTAAAGAAGAAAAGAAAAACGTAAGATTGTTTTTTAAATTTTGGCACTCGATTATTTATCTTTTTTGATAGTATATATATACGTATCAATTTATGTATGTGCTTTTAAAAACAAAACTATATATATGTGAAAAACAAAACTATATGTATATATATATATATAGCTAATAGAATCTAATATATATGGCATGTTCTCAAATTGTACATGTGTAACAATAGCCATATATATTGACGGCCAGCTGTACATAAATAGTATGAATTACTAATGTGCTATCATATGTTACACAGTACCATAGTCTAAAATAATTTCACATTATATCATTAATATAGATGATTTATAAGATACATTAAATATTTAATTTGTTATATTTCTTTCTTTTTAAAATTTTACATCAAATCAAATAGTAACATATCAGTTGAGACAAAGAGAGTATAGTATATAAATGTTAAACTTAACTAGTGAGCACATACATTCACATTTGTTTCCAATATTACAATACACTTGGCTTTGTCATTTTTCCTTATTCAGTATTAATTTAATATACTTTTTATTTATATAAACTAATAATTTTACTATGACATCCTTTAATAGAATAATTTAAATATTTTAGAAAATAACTATGGTTAATACAACAAAATACTCAATGAAATCTCATCAAGTGGAATGTGAGGAGCGTAGAGTGTACATAAATTTTAACACTACTTCGGAGAAGTAAAGAGACTGTTTTCGAAAGACTCTTGGCTCTAGTGCATCGAACTCAGGTAAAAAAAAAAAAATGAAAAAAACATAACAGTTTATAAGAAAAGTAATGTAAAGTCTAAGAGAAAGAAAGAAAGAAAATAACAATAACAACAAAATAGTGTGATAATCAAAAACACAATTCCCAACATAGGTCAAGAGCTACAAGGATACAACTAGTACTACGATAAACACTAACAAACCTCTACGTACGCACGTCAAGACAACACTTTACTCTTTACTAACTTTCTATCTTAACGTGCGACCTTCGACTGTTTCCTATATAGAGTCATGTCCACAGTAATATGAAGTTATATCATGACATGTATAATCACTTCTCTCCAATACTTTTTATCTTACATCTACCCCAATAACCAGCCTTTTGCACATCTTTCACCAAGGTGTTAACGCTTCTGTTTTATACATATTCAAATCATCTTAATCTCATTTTTCTTATCTTTTTTATCATAGAAATCACTCACATCTTCTCTCGAATAACCTCATTTTTAAATTTAGAAATTCAATAGTAAGTTTTTTTTTATTATAAAAATATTTATATTTTTAATATAATAAACAAGTAAAAATAAAAGGACGGATGGATATTTCTCTTGCCCCCTAAAAAACTATTTTCAAAGATAAAAAAACTTCACCTTTATCAAAGCTCTTACTATATATAATCTAGCTTCCACTTAACAAATAAAAACTCAATTGTTCTCTCTCTCTCTCATCAACTCTCCTCTCCCCCTCTTCCTTTCTATTCTTTCACACACTAAAACAGAGCAACTCGTCATTTCTTCAACATACCCTGCGTTCAGTTTATTGAGAGTTCCGCAAATTTACAGACCTACTAGTCGGAGTTCTTTTGCGATCTCTGTGTACACTGCGTTCAGTCTATCGAGAGTTTTGCAAATTTACAGACATACTAGTCGGAGTTGTTTGCGGGAAAAAAAAACAGAGCAACGAGTAACAAAAACAGAGCAACACAAAAAAGAGGCATTTTCATACATGATAATAATGTCTACAGAGCAACCAAATTGTTCAGAAAGTACTGAATCTAGCTGCAACTCTTCTTCTTCTTCGTCGCCCTCATCGCCATCTTCTGTTCTTGTTCAACCAATTCCACAAATCAATTCAAAAAATCGACTCAAAAGATGCAGAGGAGGAGGAGAAGAAGAACAAGACGTGGTCGTTAATAATCCAAATCTAAATCCAAATCCGAAGAAGATGAGTAAAAACAACAATGGCGGTACTACTGCTACTGCTGATGTTTCGTATGTAGGTGTACGAATGAGAGCATGGGGAAAATGGGTATCAGAAATCCGTGAACCTAAAAAGAAATCACGGATTTGGTTAGGTACCTTTGCTACCCCGGAAATGGCGGCGCGTGCTCACGACGTCGCCGCCATGTCCATTAAAGGTACCTCAGCTATACTCAATTTCCCCCAATTTTCACATTTACTGCCCCGACCCGTCACGTGCTCCCCACGTGACGTCCAAAACGCCGCCGTAAAAGCCGCTCACATGGATCACCTAAATCCAAAATACTCTTCGTACCCGAAACCTCTACAGCGACGACGACGATAACCTCATCATCATCGTCGCTGTCGTTAGTTTCGGGCATTACATCCTCCTCGTCGTCAAATGACGACGAGGAGTCAAGACCGTCGCCTCTAGAACTTGTTCCGGAGGCGACGGGGCAGTTGAGTGAGATAGTGGAGCTACCAAATTGGGATCGAGTTATGAATTGGTTGAATCAACTCAGAGTTTATTTGAATCAGATGAATGGTGGATAACAATTATGGAAATTGTGAATATTTTTTTGGACAAGAAAATTATATTAGTAGTAATATGGAATTTACAGGATTAGAAAATGTGGTTTCAACCAGTTTTGAGATTTTATGGCAACATTAGAATAAAAAAAAATTAATTTTTTTTGTTTTTGATAATTAATTTACACTTTTGTAATTTAGGTGGAAATTATTGATGAACTTTATACGTTTCTTGCATCTCCAGTTTGCTATGGTATTTTTACAGCTATTTATCTTCTTTATGATCTAATTTATCGAAAATGTTCTCTAACTTTATTATAAAGTAAAAAAAAAACGTAAATATTAAATTAAATATATTAAATTTATATATATTAAATTTGTATCGGATGGGCGTCAATAAATAGACGTATCACAGAGAAGAAAAACTTAAATTTAGATTTGGAGTTTTCTGTATTCAATGATGGAGAAGAAGTGTAGGTGTTATATTATTATTGTGTTGTTATATTATTGGATTATTGATTACTATTATTTATTATAATTAGGTGCAAATACAGTAAAAAAGAAAAGTTGAATAATTAAAGATTTTTTTCAATTTTTTGTATTTGTGACATTTTGGTGACATGGTTGAAATTGATCAATAAAAAAACTCGTTTTTTTTTTTTTAATTGATGATATTATTTATCGAATCAGATTATTGATATTTATTGTATTTATATATCTTATTTAGGAATATTAATTTTATAAAAAAAATAGTAATACTCTTACATTGTATATTTAGGCTTCAAGTAATTATAGTTTTTGATTAGTGATATGATATGTATTTACTTTTTAATAAATTGATAATAGGAGAACACTTGTTTAAAAGTAGTAGTAGTAAGAGTACCTACATATATGATTATATGGTAAAAAGTAAAAACTAATAATGAAAGTAACAACTTTTAAACTTTTTGTTTGGTTGATAGAATTTTAAGTCCGTGTTTAAATTTTATCAATATAAATGACGTGAAATATCTGAGTTTTCTTTGTTCTTAATTAAAGATTACGATATTTGAGTTTAATCCATAAAAAATAAAAAAAAAAAATTGGAAACACTTCTTTGGAATGACCCTATTATAATACGAGAATTCAAATTTAATCTGATTTTAATACCATGAGGAAGTTAACTTTTTGAATTTGAACTTTATGCCTAAATAATCATTTCTTCTAAGAGATTAGAAGAACACACGTCGTTCTTCTTCTTATTTTTAATTTGTGATTATTATTTTTTCGTAAAGTAAACTCTAAGTCAATTATAATCCTTGTTTTTATACTATAGTATATTCGGATTTAAAGACTTAATCACGTAATTTAATTAATTAAGTTAGAATTGGTATTGAAGAAAAATTAATATTAATTTTAGTTGACGCATGTTGTAATTTAATTAATATATACTACTAATCACTATTTTAATTAGTAAGTGGTACCATCACAAATTATATTTCAAGTAGTCACGTGGTGATTAATTTAGAATTAGTCAATGTCTACACATAAAAGCAAAATTATGGGGAAAAAAAGATATTTGAACTAACTTACTCCATGCAATAATATTTTACTCTATTAGATTTAATTGAAAATAACTCTACAGATTTCATATCGAAAAATCTCATTTTAAAATTTGAATTTAAAATATTTGTTTTTTATCACATTCTTTAATTATTAGAAAATAATATAAACTTCCATTCCAACAATTGATCGTTAAATATATTAAATCAAAATCAAAAACTAAAATAAAAAATCTTGAATCATTTACTTTCGGTAGATCTGAAGTCCCGGAGTAAAAAAAATCATTCAAAATGTAATATCAAAAAACGAGTCAATTTTCAACTGAATCTCCGATCAGACACCTCGTCAACATTTTTATCTTTTTCAAAATAGTACTAAATCTTAATTAGACAATGTTTTTCTCTATAATGAACTCAATCGAATATAAATTTAGATTAGTCAGAATTTTAATATGAAATATCAAACACGATTGAAAAATCTTTTATGAATTCATGGTGGGATATTATTTCGTACCATATATATGACTAAGAAAAGGGGTCCTAAATGAAGAGACAAATGCTGTGCTCTAAAGTTGACATATGCTTTAATCATTTGTGTGGTTCACCTTATAACGCGTTGGCTTTGCTCCCTTTGATATTCTAAATTTATGTTCTATTAATAGTACTAACTATTTTTATAAATATAAGGAACCTTCTTCCCATATTTGAAGAAACTTCTTATAATTATAATTAATTATTACTCGATCCATTTCAATTTAAGTATCGTTTCGCTTTCTGTCTTTGATTTTATTCACGATGCATGTTGAATGTAAAAATAAAAGAATAGTACTTGAGATGGTTTGATCATGTCCTGGATCGACCACTTGATGCATTGATCTATAGGGTTGGTATCGTAATACGTGATTTAATTTGTTGTGTGAATGAATAATGCATTATGACTCGTCACCTTCTATCTAGTAGGGTAAAACGAAATCTAACACTATTAAAATTGACAAAAGGATGTTTTGTTTGGTTGATTATAAGAACCTTTCGATTTTTGATTTTGAATAAGCACGAACTAATTTATAT